>ML256182.1:103327-117115 GCA_005239495.1 Nicotiana undulata | reverse complement strand
CCCCATAACCCCCCACCCCCCACAACACAAAAAGAAAATGTTTTTGGCAAGTCTCATTTGAGGGGTTGCTATGGTTTTGCAAGATTGAAGAGGAAAATGAGGAGGGCAATGGGTTTATTGCTTCTTCTTCTTTCCCTTTTAGTAGCTTCTGCACTTTCTCTAAATGAAGGTAAGCTCTGTTACAATTTATTTTCTTGCTTCCATTAGCTTGTGTTAACTATATTATTATTTACTCTCTGCTCTTTATTTCTACTCACCTTATTATGTTCTTGAATACTGAGGACTTTGTTTTTTTCTAATTATCTGTTTCTGCTTTCATACTTGTCCACCATCTTTCTTTCACCTTCTTTACTAAGTTGCTCGGACGCGGCAGTTTAGGTGCCACACTATTGGTGTAAGTGTAGTTATGGGATCCGTACTGGATCTGGTCTGACAATTTAGGATTTTGGGTACGTTGACCATGAAAGACTAAAAAATTCTGACACGAGATACAATTGGTTTACCATATAAGAACCAAAACTAGGGTAAAGTTGAAGAAAATAGCATACCTTAGGTATCAATGCTTTACTTTCTGCTTCTCCTCTTAATCGAGCAGTAGAGAGCGTCAATTGAGATTGGGGAAGACAGAGCGTTCGACAAATTGGGAAAGTGCAAATCAAAAAGAGCAGCTCGGTGCACTAAAGCTCCTGCTATGCGCGGGTCCAGGGAAGGGCCGGAGCACAAGGGTCTATTGTATGCAGCTTACCCTGCTTTTCTGCAAGAGGCTGTTTCCACGAGGGAAAGTGCAAATCCTTTGACTTTATTTGGATATTAGTACCAGGAGTTGGCTTTGTCTGTTGCTGTCTTTTGGATGAATCTAATGTTTCAATTAACATTCGACAAAAAAATCTCAGAAATGGATATCATGGCTTATACTAAGGTTTCCTTGCTCTATATAGTCATGTTTTCTCATTAGTGGGACCCTTCTCATACCCGCCCTTACAGGAGCCTAACGGAGAAAAGGCTATGCCCAATAGGGGAAGACTACGGTAAAAGGATGTCCGTCTGATGATGGCTAGCTCGTACACGCAAATATTGGACCTAGCTTTTCCTTCTTTATGATGGTTTATTAGGAGTGTGTAGACCATCACAGTTATTGACATAACCACATTTAACTGAAATTAAACTGTTGATGCTTAAACTTAGTTAAGACCTCTACCTCCAGCTATATATCTAGACATTGCCACCTAAAAAGAGTTGAATGAGCACAAAAGATTCATATTGACGACCGTACAGAGTTTGTCATAGATGCCTAGTAGAGTATCTATGGGTTGCTAGAAATTTCTGTTTTCTTGTTCACATCTTGGAGCACTGGAAAATTTGAAAGCATGTCTGTTTCTGCTATGGCTTTGGGATTTTTAAGTACTAGTAATGGAAGAGCTGGAGCCTTTAGATAGCGTCTCTTCAGTAATAACATTCCTGTCATATGCTATCTAGCAACTCGCGTCAATGTTAGTCGCAAAATAGGGAGCAACTGTGTGCAAGTCGGAAAGTATACATGCCTTAAGAAAAGTTGAACAGCTTTACTTGATGTGTGATTCTCTTAGGTTAAATCAAATCAATTTGATTATGAAGATTGAGTACTAGAAGTAAATTACTGAGTCAGTTGAGAGTAGAAAAATATATTTTCTTAGGGTGCCTATTATCAATCATAATTAATAAGTCCAACACATTCTCCAGGATCGATAGACAGCTAAGATTTTCCTTTTTCTCTTCTTTTCCTTTATTCTAATTTCCCTTTAATCAGATTACTGTTTTCCTGCACAAGAAGTCTTGATTGAAGATCTTCAAGTTGATTGTCCGTGTATGCCGTTTGATTGGGATGGCTTTTCTTCTGCTTAACTAAATTCTCATCCATCTTTCTTCTTTGTTTCAGAGGCTTTCGTCGGTGTAAACATTGGCACCGACGTCTCAGACATGCCCAGCCCAACTAAGGTGGTGGCCCTCCTCAAAGCACAGCAGATTCGACACGTCAGGTTATTTGATGCCGACCAAGCTATGCTACTTGCACTTGCTAATACTGGAATCCGTGTCACTGTTTCTGTACCAAATGATCAGCTCTTAGGAATTGGTCAGTCCAACTCCACTGCTGCCAATTGGGTTTCTCGGAATATTCTCACTCATTTTCCAGCCACCAACATCACAGCCATAGCCATCGGCTCTGAAGTCCTTACCACTCTACCTAATGCTGCTCCAGTATTAGTCTCTGCCATGAAATTTATTCACTCCGCCCTTGTTGCTGCTAATCTTGACTCCAAAATAAAAGTCTCCACTCCGCACTCTTCTTCCATTGTCCTTGACTCATTTCCACCCTCACAAGCTTTCTTCAATCGCTCGTTGGACCCTGTCATGGTTCCATTGCTAAATTTTTTGCAGTCCACCGGATCCTATCTTATGCTCAATGTATATCCATATTATGATTATATGAAATCCAATGGTGTTATCCCGTTGGACTATGCTCTCTTTCGTCCTCTTCCCCCCAACAAGGAAGCTGTTGATACAAACACACTCCTCCACTACACTAATGTATTTGATGCCGTTGTTGATGCAGCATATTTTTCTATGTCCTACTTGAACTTCACTAACATTCCCATTATAGTGACCGAGTCAGGCTGGCCTTCCAAAGGTGACTCCTCGGAGCCAGACGCCTCTCTTGACAATGCTAACACTTATAATAGTAACTTGATTAGGCATGTTCTTAACAACACTGGGACCCCCAAACATCCTGGGATTGCAATTCGTACGTATATTTATGAGCTTTACAATGAAGATCTTAGACCTGGTTCTATTTCGGAGAAGAACTGGGGACTCTTCGATTCCAGTGGAATGCCAGTTTATACCATGCACTTGACAGGATCTGGAACGGTGTTAGCAAATGACACTACAAACCAAACCTATTGTGTTGCAAAGGAAAATGCGGAAAAGAAGATGGTGCAAGCTGCGTTGGATTGGGCTTGTGGACCTGGAAAAGTAGACTGTACTCCGTTGTTGCAAGGAAATCCTTGTTATGAACCAAATACCGTGATTGCTCATGCATCATATGCTTTTGATGCATATTATCGCAAGATGGGCATGGCTGATGGAACATGTGACTTCAATGGGGTTGCTACAGTCAGTACGACTGATCCTAGTAAGTAGTCGAAACTATGTTTTACGTGAATACTCTCATCTTACATGAATTTTCTGACCTGAAACTTTGAATTGAATCTAAGATCCAACACCAAAAATGGTCTTGTCCAATCGGAATGCGACCAGAAACTATAAAAAGTGTCATGAAATTCTGGAAGTTTGAGATTCAATTTTCAGATTAATTATTCAGTTTGCTACAAAGAGTTTGGAAATTTTTTGTAGCGAAAAGAAGGAATGAAATCACAAGCTTATGAACTGGTTGTTTGCCTAGTGACTAGTCTTTGTAAATTTTTTGATTTGTTTGGCGCTTCCGAAATGCAGAGATGTAGTCTCTTCAACTTGTAATGCACACAGGCATAGCAGAGAATTGAAGAACTCAATAGCAAAACCTTTCCCTGTGTTAGAAATTTTTTAGTAAAAGCAATACTCTTTTCCTCGAAATGAGATCAAAGTGGCTATTTAAGCTATTAATTTGCATTATGAAATACTTGTCGCTCTTTCATTCAAGAATAAACTTGCATAGACATCTTCTGGCTATTGCTTCGGGGACACTGTTGTGATTTTACATGATTACTGAGGCCTAATATTTGTTTTCCTGTTGCAGGTAACGGGTCTTGTATATATCCAGGAAGGTATGGCTTTAGTTTTTTTTATCAGATTAATCAGTCATTCTAAATCATCTTTGTCTATTTGGTTAGTTAATTATCTGCAATTAGCGTTGCCTTGTTCCTAGTCCCAAAGCTTGTTTTTCTTGCTCTAGTAATTACCCTCTTGATTACTTATGCTTTGTCTCTTTTCAATTTTCTTATAGTGGAGGGAAAAATGGTACCTTCACGAATAGCTCTTCGCATGCTCCATCATCAGACTCAACGGCATCTGGCTGTCGTTCACAGTATTCCCATGATGTTCGTACTTTCTTGAGCTCTCTAATTGTTGGTTTGGTACTCTGCACTGCAGCTTGCTTGTAGCATAATGTGGATGGTGCTTTACGCAGTAGCATATTTGCTGCATTTATGAAACTATAGGCACACTTTTACTCTATAACCTAGCTCCCAATTTTGTTCCTCCAAGGAGGGTTAAGGGTCGCATGGTCTTAGACGGAGCCAGTAACTGGCTTTGAGGTGAGTGCTCTGGATTGGTTTATAGGTGCAATCGAGGCAGAGAAGTGTGTGGTGGTTGCTGTAATTATCTTAGGGTAGAATCATTATTTTCTTTCTGAAGCTGAGTTCCTTTGTCTTGAATGGGATTCATAATGCTTTTGAGTAAGATATTCTTCGTCTGATTCACGTACAGGCAAGATTTTCTTGCCTTTAATTAAGGTGTGTTCAAATGCTGTTACTTATCCAGAAACTAAAGAAAAAAGGCGTGGTTCAATGCTGTTTCATTGGCCCAGGGTTTCCTCCTAGCCCTCTGGAACAATGGAATATCTCCTCGCATAACCTGTGCTCTATTCAGTCTAATATTGGTTTTGAGGAGGGTGCAATGTACGCCGAATTTATCCCTACCTGGTGTGATTTAGACTTTTGACGCACTATATCGTGGGTGCCCACTTTCTTTTAATATAAAGGTGCTATCAATCACATAATATAAGCACAAATTATTTGAACGGGGCTATGAAAAGAATTAATGAGAAAAATACGATTATTATTGTCATTACCAAAAATGACTTCTAGCCACTGGGTCACGATAATAAAGTTATCATTACAAAAAAAATGACTTCTACTGATAACTCACAACTGTGCCCGGCTTTTCATATGTTGAAAATGATGAATAATAGCATCATTGCGGATACTTATAAATATCTTATCCTGTACGTAGCAAATTAAACAACTATTTAAAAATTCATCATTGATGATGTTACGAAGTTCATTTTTGATGTAGTTCATGAATGAGAAAGCTTGTTCCACAGAAGTCTAGCAACATGAAGAATGAGAGTTAGCTTGATATGCAAATAAACAAACAGCCAAGTTTGAAGCAGATCTGACTTAACCAACACTTTAGCTAGGTCACTAATTCCCTTCATGCGAAAGAACCTCTTGTCAACACTACCGGCATAAACTATAAAACTATCGAGTTGACAAATGAAATCTCGAAGCTTGGTGGTATCAAACTCATTCGGATAATATTCAGCCAACCTCATTATCATGTTCTTATCAAAATTACCAAATGAATTAACCATATTTAAGCTAGCCATATCGAGGAGTAAGTAAGTACTTATAGCATCAAAACGACGATTAAGCTCTTAAAATGCAAATCTGTAGCAGGATAAAAAATGTCGACACACAAATGATGAGAATATGTAACATCAAAAGCTCTACGCTTTGACTTCCCAGAAAAGCAGCGAGCTTCCATCTTTGGAATCATTATATCATGTTTATCACAAAAAGAAGAGACATCTTCCATTAAAGATCCAAATTCATTATTCCTCGTCATTTGTAATCGTTGCTTTGCAAGAGCAAGAAGTCCCATAACATTGACAATATCTTGATCCATCATTTGTAATGCACAACTCAACTCATTTGTCATTATTAAAACTTTTAACATCAAGTGCAACATAAAATCAAAATCAAATTCCTTAATCTTACCCTTAAGACTTTCTATCCGCATAGTTTGGACACTCACGAGCAGTAAATCCAAGCACATGAATAATCGATGGAAATAGGACAAAAGGTTATCCAACATTTTATAATGAGAACCCCAACGAGTATCACCTGATTGTTGATGTAACACCCTACACTTTAGACAGAGTCCTACATCGGCAAAACACAAGAGATGTTGGGTATATAAGTTAACAAGCCTTAGACCCTAGTGACGCATTTTAAACCCGTGAAGGCCTAAGCCTAGAGCGGACAATATCACTAGCGGGCGGGGCTGTTACAGATGGTATCAAAGCCACTCTTGTGTCAGCCTTGCCGATGGTGGGTCAGAGTTCAACTGAGTTTAGGAAAATCCCGGTTAGGCAGCGCAAACCTCAGTGTTGAGTCTAGGCGAATCCCAAGCGGTGGGAAAAACCTAAGCGAGGATGCTGAGTCCATAAGAGGGGGTGTATGTAACACCCTAGACTTTAGATAGAGTCCCACATCGGCAAAACACAAGATAGATACTGGGTATATAAGTTAACAAGCCTTAGACCCTAGTGACACGTTTTAAACCCGTGAGGACCTATGCCTAGAGCGGACAATATCACTGCGAGCTGGGCTGTTACAGTTGAAGACCACATTCTTGAATTAATCCTCGCCCAGTATGCATTTCACCTGATTTTAGTAACTCCTCTGACTTTTAAGCTTGATGTTCTCGAAGCAAATCCTTGCGCTTAAAATATGCTCGAACAATATTTAAGATATTAGTAACTATATAAAAAAAAATCATCTACATTTGAGTGCTTCTTTTCAAGAGCCGCAAGTGTTAATTGCAATTGGTGAGCGAAACAGTGAATGGAATACGCTGATAAAGACCCATTCAAAATCAAAGTCTTAACACCATTTAGCTCTTTCTGCATGTTACTAGCCCTATCAAAATCTTGCCCCCGTATTGGCGTTGGACTTAATACGTGATTAGAAAGAAAAGAGAAAATTACCTTTTTCAATGACATAGCCGATGTATTATTAACATGAACAATATCAACAAATCTCTCTATGACTTCGCTTTCTTTGTTAAAATATCTTAGTACAAGTGACATTTGCTCCTTGTGTGATATATCTTTTGATTCATCAACTAGTATCCCGAAAAAATCGTCATCCCCGTCTTTTGATATCTTTGATTGTTTCTTTAGTTCAAGCATCAACAATATCTTTTTGAATACTATGTGAACATATCATTTCATTTCTTGGAGCATCATATCTAAAGGACTTCCTTCAGGACTTTGTCATACGTTTTCTCTAGGTCAATAAACACCATATGCAAATATTTATTTCTCTCCATATACTGTTCCACCAATCTCCTAACGAGGTGAACAGCTTCCATAGTCGATCAGCCCAGCGTGAATCTAAATTGGTTCTCAGAAATAAACACACCCTTCCACACCCTCACTTCCACCTCCCTCTCCCATACTTTCATAGTGTGACTTAGCAGTTTGATACTCCCGTAGTTGTTGCAATTATTATAGATATCATCCTTGTTTTTGTAAAATGAAATCATCGTACTCTACCGCTAATCATCGGGCATCTTCTTCTTCCTAAAAATAACATTAAAAAATCATTCCAAGTCTTCCCTACCCGCATTCTTCCAAAATTCCAGCGGGATGTCACTTGGCCCGATCGTTCTTTCCCTGCTCAACTTACATGTAGCCCCCCTAAACCTACTATATTTAATGTGCCTACAATACCGAAAATTGCGATGACTCCCGAAATGCTCCAATTCACCTAGCACAATGTTCTAGTCGCACTCCTCGTTCAAGAGTTTGTGGAGTAAAAATTTGTTATTTCACTGCTTGTTGGACGGTGATCGGTATTAATCGAAGCATTAGTTCTTCATGTGGAAAAACAGAAATTTCCTAAGTAGATTTCTTCCTTATTTCTTCTGCATTTGATCGTTTCCCATCATATGGCCCAGGGTTTCAAACTTTCCTCTCTTCAAAACTAAAGAATACACTGACCATTAAGCTCTTCTGCCTGTGGTTACCTTTGGTCTGCAATTTCACGCCTTAATGACTCCATCATCCATGACCAGGCCAGCAATGTAAAGGCTATCAAATAGACTAAGTGTCTCATTTCTCTCCAAAATCACTCTGAACCCGAACCAATCAACCTAACACAACATAAAAGAGTCGTACTACACAAAATGAAGCAGAAATGGGGGGAAACGGGGCTAAAACTCTCGGAATGACCAATCGGGTCGTTACATTCTACCCCACTTAAACATACGTTCGTCCTCGAACTTGCCCAGACTTGTTCCAAAAACCATCAAAATTGCCGTGTAATCCTACTATGAACATACCTGGGGTGATCCCACGTCACCCTATCCCATATAGGTCTGATAACACAACATAACTGAAATTTTACAATTCACCCTAGCCCATAACCTTAGAACCAATTTTCTGCTTCCGAAATTATCTATAAGATCAGGATCTCACATCTACACACTGAATAAGTCTGAACACGCTGTATCAAGCCTTAACCGCAATTCAAGATGAAAATCAAATGATATATCCAACAACCCAAACACTCATAGCGATAACTTCTAATTACATCAACTGCTCAAACAACCCAATGCCGACAATACAATTCTTACCGAACAAAGCCTCGCTCTAACACCTTCATATACTGCCAATGATGAAGGGAACATAACTATAGCAAATTTATAAGCCGATCAACATCAATATCCTCCAAATATACCACAATCAGATCCGATCGCACCCATTCTAGGTCCGATGACCTCATTTCATCCATCACGACCACCTCCGCGCTTCTGGAGACTGCAGTGACATGATTCAGTATTTTGGCCATAATTTTCTCTACCGATGTCCAAAGGATGATTTATTTAGCTTTCTGGAAACTAGACATGAAGGTCTACAACTTTTATTTTGAATCATCTCAAAATTACATATAGATCAAAAGATATAGGCCCCCGAATTCAGATTAGTGAATCTATAGGTCTACCCTGGAACGCCTCAACATCCCAAATTGCGCCCTCGGCGGAATTCCATCGCCCTCAGCGAAAATTCCTTCGCCCTCAACGAAAATTAAGCACCAGAACCATGCTTGAGTTGCGGTAATGCCCAAGCTCGCTCAAAACTCACCCGAAACACACCCGAGACCTCCGGAACCTCAACCAAATGTGCCATCAAGTCCTAAAATACCATACCAACTCAATCGAGCTCTCGAATCACATCAAACAATAACAAAAACATGAATCGCACACCAATTCAAGCTTAATGGACTTAAAACCTCAAACTTTCACAACCGATGCCGAAACATATCAACCCTTGTCCAAATGACCTCAAATTTTGCACACACATCACAAATAACACTACGAACCTACTCCAACTCTCAAAATTCCATTGTGACTCCGATATCAAATTTTCCTATGCCGACCGAAAATCACCAAATTTTTAATTTCGCCAATTCAAGTCTAATTCTACCACGTACCTCTGAATAACATTCCGAACCCACTCTTAAGTCTAAAATCATCTAACGAAGCTATCCGCACCATAAAAATCAAATTCCGAGATTATTTACCTATAAGTCAACTTTCGGTTGACTTTTCCAACAAATTAACCAACTCAAGAGACTAAGTGTCTCATTTCTCTCCAAACCCACTCCGAATCCGAACCAATCAACCTAACACAACATAAAAGAGTTGTACTACACAAAATGAAGCAGAAATAAGGGAAACGAGGCTAAAACTCTCGGAGCAACCAATCGGATCGTTATAATTAGGCGGAAGATAACAAAGAATTTTAATGACAATAAATCAGAT
The DNA here is from genome assembly GCA_005239495.1 of Nicotiana undulata. NCBI lineage: Eukaryota > Viridiplantae > Streptophyta > Magnoliopsida > Solanales > Solanaceae > Nicotiana > Nicotiana undulata. The sequence goes on along the minus strand of ML256182.1, from coordinate 107,530 downwards.
GGTAACATATATATATATAATAAGAGAATATGATAAGGAGATTTGATTATTTGACCTGCATATGAGAAAAGAAAATATAAAAATTATTGAGAGAAAAATCTCTCCCTAACAAAATTTCTTAATGGCTACATTGTGTATGTTTTTGTGTTGTTGTGTGAAGGAGAATTATCAATTTATAAAAGTGGAAAACTTCTCCTCCAAGAAAAAAATTAATCAAATATTGTAGAGATCTTCATTTTCCTTTTAGAAAAAGTAAAATCATTATAATAAAATATTTTTCCTTTATTCATGAAAAGGTAAAATTCAAATATGAAAAACAAATCAGTACATGCATTGTCACTTCTTTGATTAGAAGTATAGTGTACTGCTCTTATTTTCGTTGTCTCATTCATTTAGCCGATAAACTTTTTGATAATTGCTAATCCAACACCAAACCGTCCGATATCTTATATTCTTTTGTTTTTTGAAATATTTTTTTCTTCAGAAGTTATTTGGGAATTTGGGTTCAATTATTGAGTATCAATTAAAATGGTTATTATGGTAAAATTATCATGTCAATCATTATTTTTTAAAGAGTGTGAAAAATTAAAATGTGTCAGGTAAAAGTGAATGGAGTTGGTATTAAGTATTATACTTATCATAATGCACGTTGTAAAGATTTAATAATCGCAATTGAATACAAAGTCTGTCACACAGTCACTAGCACTAATAAACATGTACAATATTATATATATTACAAATCTTAGCACTCACAATCCCTTGCCTATAATATTCACTTAATATATTGGATTATAAATCTTATAAACTCACTATTGAACCCTCTCTGCTGGCATTCCACATTCCTCTTATCTACTCATTCCTCCTTCAACTGTTGGTGGCATAATCAGTCCACGATTTTGCCTCTCCACATTTCCATGCCAACCTGTTCATTAAAAAAAATTCCAAGACTTAATAAAAAGAATTTTTTTGACTTGGTATCTCTGAGACATAGATTAAACTCCTTATGTTTTAAAAAGATTGACACTATTTTTGTATTCGTCTGTCTTAAGAAACTTAGCACATTTATATATTTTCTCAGCGACGAATCCAGAATTTATAGGTCCTGGCTGCTGCACTGATTTTAATATAAATTTAAAGTGATCAAACATGATCATATCGAGTGCTCATGGTCGATAATTTAAAATTTTAAGTATTATCTATGAATACACAACACAATTTGGCCAAAGCCAATGAGTGCTTCAGCACCCATACAAATACATAAAATCAGTCACTGTATTTTTTTAATGCGAATCTTTTATAGCCACGTAAATATTATTGTTAGTTTAAGATCACGAGTTTTAAATGTATTCCTCTCTTTATTAATATTTATATCAAATCAAACTAAGACAAATAAATTGAAACGAAGGAAGTAATTGTCTTTACCAATGGACATATCAACTCCACGATTTTTGAGCTCACGATACTCTTGGCATAAGGCACAAGCTTCACAGAAACAGTGAACCAAACAATCCCCACAGGGGTTTTCTTTCAACAAGTATTGTTGTCTCATCTTGGAACGATAGAAACAAGAGTAAAAACATGGGCAACCAGTCACACATATTATTATTGCGTATAGTGCTCCACTTACTCCACAAGCTGCAACATAAAGCAAAAATATATTATAATTAATACAGGGAGGGCAACTCGGTGCACAAGATATGCAGGATACGAAGAAGGACCGCATTTCAAGAAATGTGATGTCGACGGCCAATCTTACCTGATACAACCATTAGTGGCTTAATTAGAAAGTTCAATTACAGTAAGTGCATTCACAGTAATTAATAGAAGAGGAATTTTCATAGACCACTATTGTTTAGTGACTATTAACTTCCTATAACTATCATATACATAATTACTTTCTATATCTACTATTCAGTTGTTACGGTAGTGTATTCGCTGTATCAGCAAAAAGCGCTTAAAATCAAGGTAGTTCAGTTGTACGCGCATCTATTCATGTGTATTCGCGCCATGTATTCATGAATACAACAACAAAAAGCGCCTAAAAACATAGCAATCAAGTTGTACGCGCATGTATTCACATGTGTTACTACTTTCTATTTTATCTTTTAAATTGAACCTCAGTATTAAAACAAATAAACATCAAAATAAAAAAAATAAAAAAATAAAAACCAAATCAAGAATTGGTCAACACACTCATTCTTCCTACTTTCTATTTTATCTTTTAAATTGAACCTCAGTATTAAAACAAATAAACATCAAAATAAAAAAAATAAAAAAATAAAAACCAAATCAAGAATTGGTCAACACACTCATTCTTCCTACTTTCTATTTTATCTTTTAAATTGAACCTCAGTATTAAAACAAATAAACATCAAAATAAAAAAATAAATGAAATACTTACAATTAGAACCTTTGTCTATAATCTCAGCTACCTGTCCAAAAGTGATGCACGGACACCAGAAAGTTATGCAACCTGATCAAACAAACAGAAATTAAAGAACTCATGATTCCAAATTTTACAATAAAGTCAATCTAAAAATATTTGATGAATAATATTTATTCTTTGGCATAATTAGTAAAATTGTTGTCAGGCTACGTGTTCAAGCCGTGTAAACAACCGTTTGTAAAAATGCAGAGTAAGGTAGCGTAAAATAGACCCTTGTGAACCGGCTCTTCCCGACCCCGCGCATAGCGGAAACTTAGTGCACCAGGCTGCCCTTATTTCCTTTGTTTCAATTTATATACACTTTTATTTTTTTAGAGTCAATCTAACTAATTTTTAAAGCTAGATTGGATTAGATCAACTCAATATTTTAATTAGATATTCAAAAATTATATGAACAAATCTATAAGTTGTAATACTTCTCATTCTCATGTTTGATAAATAACTATTAGTACTAATAAATTTTAAAAAATTGGTCAAATTTCACATTTTTTGTATCTCGATAAGCCAAAATATCATACAAATTGAGACAAAGGAAGTAACAAAGACGAAAAAAATATAATATGAACTTACAATTCTTGGGGTCGGACATACAGTCACATAAACCAGTTGACCATGGAACAAGATTCTTCTTTTTCCGATACATGGCCAGCGGCGGATCGGCTGTCTCCACGTACAGCTGGCCTTTTGAGCTCACCGGAATACCGGTTTGCGGCGGCGGCGGTGGCGTTTCATCGCCGTATGAAGATGAAAACTTCTGGTATTGATCACTTGAACTTGTTGAAGAATTCATAATGATGAGGGAGCTGAGAGTTGTTGGTTTGAAACTTTGGATAAAAGAAAGTGGAGTATTTGACTAAATATATAGTAATGTATGTATTAAATAATTGGTCTAGTCAATTTTGACGGGTCAAAAACGCTCACAGACTGATCGTTATAGCTAAGAAACTTCCTACTCCGAGTTTCTTTAAATTTTAGTATGATTTTTCTCTTTTTTATTACTTGGAATATTATATATTGTGATAAGATAGATATGATTTTTTTCACTTTGTATTAAATATATTTTGAGTCCGAGCTCTAAAATTAAAAAATATCTTTAATAGAAAGCGCTTCCAATTTAATGAGTCTTGTATCATATAAATTTGAATTTGTTGGATCCCAATACAGATATCAAACATTACTTTTTCCGGTCCAAAATAAGTGATTTTTTGCATGTTTTCACACAGATTAGGAAATCCACCTTTTAACATTAATTAGCAATGAAATTGACCACATTAACCTTTACTATCTCACATAAACACTCCTAACACATATTCCAACACTATTACTTCAAGGGCAATGTAGGAAAAAAACAATTAATTCATTCTTAAAATATGAAAAAATCATTTATTTTGGACCACAAGAAAAAGTCCAAAAAAATCAGTTATTTTGGACTGGAGGGAGTAATAAAAAAAAGAAGATAGTTATAACCTACGTAAGCTTCTTCATATACGAAATCCTCTTTGTTCTTCTTGTTTTTGACTTCTTTGATCTTTACCGTCCTTTTTTCCCCATTTACTTTAAAAAGTAACTTTTTATTTTTGTTTTTCGAAGTTCTTCGACTATAAAACCAATGAAAAAGTAGATAATCAGTCACTTTTCAATTTTTTTTTTCTTTTTTTGGTCACTACTCAATTTTCTAGAGTGTTAGCATTTGCATATTTCTTCTAGGATATATTGAATTCTTACTAATAATTAAGCATTTAGGGGGGGGGGGGGGG
>ML256182.1:65435-103232 GCA_005239495.1 Nicotiana undulata | reverse complement strand
GTTGGGGGGGGGGGGGGGGGTTGACAATCAGAAAACCTCGATCGTTAGAGTTCAAGTTTCTTAGATATAACACTTGATTGATTAAGAAAAATTCATGTGAAGAGCTGAAACTTTATGTTTGAACCATAAATGAGATTTTGAGTTTGATATCAAAACTTGAATTTGAAATTAAAGTTAATATCGATACGAATTTTTTTTTTTTTTTTTTAACTTTATAGTTCCATCATCATGATGGAGGAGTTAAGGCGTGACTCCAACCTGTATATCTATCAAAAATCATAATTACACGGAGGAGGACATAGACTTTGGCCTCCACGACATTGTGACAAGTAACAAAGCTCATCCTATGATACACAGTTGAACAAAAGTATTTTGCTTGCATGAGTAGGAAGTTGTGCATCCTAGGTAGTTTGTAGCAACATTCAAGGATGCTATGTACAAAAAGGTGAGAGACAGAAGCTTGATGCTAGGTGTTGTCATTGATAACGAACTTGTTTTTCTTCTGTCTAAATCTGAAGTTAGGGACTCCATCAACTTCTAACTTCATTGAGGCTCTAACATTCAAAGGTAATGATACAACCTCATTGAAGATAAAATCCGTTTTTGATTCTTCGCCCAGGTTAGCAAGCTTGTCAGCAGAATTGTTTCCTTCTCTCAAGGTGTGACAAAACAGAAAATTAGCATCCTTGGTCATGTTTTGAATTTGCTCAATGGTATCTTTGAATCTCCAGGGAGGTTTCCTGATCCTTTTGATCATGTTAAGGATAATCATCGAGTCAGATTCAACTATAACATTTGTAAAGCCCTTAATAATACACATTTTAATACCTCACATCATGGCTTTAGCTTCCGCAATATTACAGCTACAACCATAGAATTCTGTAAAAGCACCAATTAATAAGCCTTGATGATCTCTGATGATACCACCACCCCCTGTCGAGCCTGGGTTACCTTTGCTACAACTATCAACATTAAGTTTAATCCAGTCTGTTGGAGGTTTTTGCCAGTAAACAACCTGACAATGAATAGCAGGGGAGGCCTTCTCAATTCTGGTGTAGGTGTCCTGCCACAGGTTATGGAGTTGAAGATCTAAGAATCTCGCATGGATAAGTTCTGATCACTTGTTGGATGATGAGATGGTGAGACATGCGCTTATCGTCAAACCTAGCGGAGCATCTGTTCTTCCAAATATTCCAGCAAATAATTGAAGGTAGGCATTGAAGAACTGTCTTATGGACTTCATTTTTGGGCTTAGTTAACCACCACGTCATAATTCTATGTCTTACCTGGCCTTGGACCAATCTGATACCACAGGAGTTACAGAAGAAAGCCCAGACTAGATTGGCAATATGACTATCACTGAGAAAATGGTTAGTGAATTCCTCATAATGGTCATTGGGCCAGCAGTTACATATAGAAGCAATATTTATCCCCAATATTTTAATAGCAACGTCAGTTGCTACTTTATCCATTAGTACCCTCATCATAAAGAAGAAAATTTTAAAAGAAAGCTTTTTATGCCAGATAGTCATACCTGTAAGAGTAGTTCCTTTCTTTGCTCTCAGTGTATGCCATGCAGATTTGCAAGAAAACTCCCCTGAAGGATCCGGTGTCCATATGGGTATGTCTTCTTTATCCGTATTGAAGGTGATGTCTTTAATATAATTGACCACGTGCAAAGAGATGATTCTCATCAATTTACTCTGATTCCAAGTATCCTGATGATAGAAATCCCTTACCATAGTTCTTTTAGGAGTCTTGATGTTAATTGCCAAGTGAGCTAGAGGCCCAAGTTCTGTCCAAGAATCCCACTAGAAAGAGATCTCCCCTCTTCCAAGACTTCATGAGATATAAGGTTCTACCATTTGTTTGATGTCCATCATTCTTCTCCATGTATGAGATTCGCCTTGAGCTTTTTTTCTTGCAACATGATGAAACCTTTTACAGTACTTAGCTTCGAGGAAGTCTTTGAGAATAGATTTTTGAGTTCTGAATTTCCACCATATCTTAATAGAGAAGGCATCACATGTGTCTTTAAGAGATCTGAAACCAGTACCCCCTTCCTCGGTTTGAAAGCACATGTCTTTCCAAGCAATCCAGTGCTTCTTGTTTTTGTTACCATCCATACCTCAAAAAAAGTTAGAAATGATCTTGTCAATCTGGTAGAAAACCGTGTTGGGAGGATGAACTGCTGATAGAATATGAAGTGGGATAGCCTACAAAACAGATTTAATAAGGTTAGAAATTTACCTTGCCATCCTTGGATTCTTTTTGCTATGTTAGCCACCATGTTGTTAAAATAAACAACATTTTTTCTTCCTATGTAGATAGGACATCCAAGGTATTGCATTGGAAATTGGCAGTGATTGTATCCAGTAATCTGCTTGATTTGGTTGATTCTTATATCATCATCTTGGAAGTTGACATAAAAACTAGATTTGGATTTATTTACTAATTGTCCTGAGATCTTCTCGTAAGTCTCTATCTTTTTCATCATGATCTTCAAGGAATCAGGTTCAGCTGAAGAAAACAAAATTGTGTCATCAACATAGCATAATTGAGATATAATAGGATCATGATTGTCTATCGAGAAAGGGATAAAATCATGGTTATTTAAAGAGACAATAAGAAAAAGAGAGGGAGATAGAGGATCCCCTTGTCTTAGCCCCCTAGAAGAATTGAAAAACCCATGTCTACTCCCATTGATATTTACAGAGTAACAAATATTAGACATAAGTCTCCAAATCATATCAATCCAAGTCTCATTAAATCCAAAATGCCTCATAATATTGCAAAGGTATTCCCATGGGATTCTATCATATGCTTTAGCCATGTCCACCTTTAACACCACATTTCCATGGGTGGAAGGTTTTGTAATATTATGGACTATTTCCTGAGTCATCGTGATATTTTCAGTGATAGATCTCCTTTTGATAAAACCTGTTTGATAAGGAGAAATAAGCTTGTTCATAAAAGGACTTAGTCTTTGGTTCACTAGACTCGATATGATTTTGCAGGAAAAATTTCCAAGGCTAATAGACCTCAGTTCGTTGAAAGCTTGAGGGTTATCCACTTTAGGGATGAGGATTAGGCAGGTGTGGGTCATGGCCTTTGGAATTTGGTTACCTGTAAAGAAATCATTGATCATTAGTAGAAGATCATCCTTAATAATATCCCAACAAAAATGATAAAATTTCCCGAAAAGACCATCGGGTCCAGGGGCACTAGATGGACTCATGGAGAATACAACAGCTTTCAATTCCTCTATAGTAGGCATGGTCGTAAGACATGCATTGTCCATGTCATTGATTACTTTAGGAATACAATTAAGGATAGAAAAGTTGGAATCTGAATGTTCTCTAGTGAATTGTTTCTGAAAGAAGGATATGGCTTCATTTGCAATATGTTCATCTCCTTCAATCCAGGTGTCATCGCTTAGCCTGATCTTTTTAAGTGATAACCTCTTTATTCTACCCTTGACAATGGATTGATATAATTTAGAGCTCACTTCCCCCTCCACAAACCATTTGATCCCAGATTTCTGCTTCCATATAGACTCTTCATTTTTATAGGCCCTGATAGGAAGAGCATTTATACGGTTAAGCTCAGTTATGTTGATATCAGTGTTGTTTGTAATGGTTTTGTGTTCCAGATCTTCCATCTTCTTCTCCAGATCCTTGACATTATCAAAAATATTATCAATAGAGGTCTTGGACCAGTGGGATAGACATTTGCAAGTATTTTTTAGTTTCAAGTGGAATTTCCACATAAGGGATCCATGAGCCTCTATGTCCCATTCCTGTTTTACCACCTCTTTGAAACCATTTTCGTTAGTCCAGAAATCTAAGAATCTGAAGTATTTGACGGTGGGTTGGGATGTGTTCTTAGCAATGGTGAGGAGGGGTGAGTGGTCAGATCCTGTTCTAATCAAGTGATTAACATTAGTAGAGTCATAGTTTTTCATCCATTCTTGGTTAACCAGCACCCTATCAAGCCTTTTCCAGACTCTTCTGTTAGGGAACCACCCATTACACCAGGTAAATTGTGAGCTTTAGAAGCATGGGTCAATAAGATCGCAATCCATGATAAACTGTATCATAGGCATACTTTTGGACATTCTGTGAATGTTACCACCCTACTTCTCACTTGGATCAATAATACAATTGAATTCACCAACAATGTATCAGGGAGCTTATAATTCTGACAGATATCCCTCAGGTTATTCCAGAGATGTTCCCTCAAACCTGCATCACACTTTGCATAAACAGAAGTAGCGAGGATGTTTGTTCCCATCTATTCAATGGTACAAGTAATCTGTTGATATGATTCCTCCACCACATTACAATTCAGCTCATTCTTCCAAAAGATCCATATTTGATTATTGATATTGGCATGAGCATTATCATAGCCTAGCATAGATCTGAACTTATCAAGATGATCTACATTGTGAAAAGGTTCACTAATAGCAATGAAAAGGGAGATTTTGGAGCCGGATAATCTGCTTAAGTCTATCAAAAGCACCACTAGAGTTGATGCTTCTAATATTCCAATATAAGGATTTAAACATCATAAATCAGCTTGAGAGGTTTTGTTCCTGTGGTGTAACCACAACTTGTTGATAGGTGAGTCTTCCACGCCTTCCTCTTGGTTTGTTACTGCCCCTCTTGATGTTATTCCTGCCTCTTCCTCTACCTCTAGGAGATAGGTGAGTTCTTTCAACAATTCTATCAATTTCAAAACTTATATTAACCTCCACTAAAGCATTAGAGCTGAAAGTTTCAATTAATTGGGCAGCATGCTCATCAGTAGTGTGGTTCAAAGGTTGATCTTCATTCTGAAGGCTTTCGCTATCAACACTTTCGAATTCATCAGTTTCTTCAGTGCTCATATCATCCTCATAATCACCATCTTCCTCGTTATCCTCTTCCCCGTCATCCTCATAGGATGATTCTTCCATGTGAGTATTGTTGGAAATGTACATGTTTTCACTTTCTTTATCTTTTTCTAAGCTGGTACACTAATAAGCTTTAGATAGGTGTTATGAGACTTCCCTTGGATCAATTACGTGGTTGTTGTTGTTGTGTTCTGATCCATTTCTGTTGTTTGCTTCCTCCTTGATGATTTTTGTGGTTTTCTCACCATTGGTAGCATTCTCCTGGAAGGAGTGTCTACTATTTTGATCATTGTCGGTGGAAGTTCTGTTGTCTTCTTTGTTGCTAGTGTTCTGCTTCTATGATTTGTATATTGTGTTTGTTTTCCTACTGCTTGGTTGGCCTTTTTCCATGGTTGTGTTTTGGAATTGAGGTTCATTGCTATTGATGTCTTGGTTATTCTTTTTTTTTTAACTCTGAACCTCTTTTTCTTGTTGGTATTTTGTTCATTCCTCCGGTTGTTGTTCTGATTGTTTTCTTTATCCATTCTGTCGGTACTTCTTCCATCATAGGAATATTCTGCATCTTGAGTGGCTCATTGATAACAATTCCATTTCTTACCTTACCTCTCTGATCTTGATTTACAGTTTGATGGTTCTGAAGTTTCCTTTCATTCGATCTTTGATCTTCATGGTTATGCTCATTAGGTTTGCTGGGCATTTCCGTTTGATTGTTGTTCTGAAACCTCACTTTGGCCCCCTTCTTCTTAGGAACCTTTTGAAATTCATCATCCTTTGGCTTATCTCTTTTTTGGTCCTTTTCCTTGTTAAGTTGAGCTTCCTTTTGTGCTTTTATCCTTTCATCTCTGATCTTGTTTCTGCATTGGCTTTCATAGCGCCCTTACATTTTGCAATAGACACAATAGCTTGGAACCTTTTCATATTCAATGTCAAGCCACTTTCCATCATCAGTGCCATCGAGTCTTTTATAACCAAGCCATATTTGATCAAGTCTAGGTTTTAAAATATCAATTTCAACTTTAACCTTTGCAACATTGCCTATGGATTTAGAATAGGTTGCCAATTCTGGAGCCACAGCCACACCTATATCTTGCACGAGTCTAGAAACAATATTCCATTAAAGAGATGCAAGAGGTGTTGATGAATTAAGATCCAAACAGGAACAATGGACGTTTCCTCCTCAGGTTTGAAGTCCGGAGTCCATTTGAGAATTTTCATAGGGGCATCGCCAATGTCTTTGTAATCCTTAGCAGAGACGTGATTGTACTCAACTTCATTGGCAAAATCAAGGTAAACATGCTTAGGGTCGAAGTATGCTATCTTGACAGAAGCAGAAAGTTGGAATTGCCTAATGAAAGTCTTCCTAATTTCCTTCATGGATGGTTTACCTCAATAAAACTTACCTATGATCATGAATCTGCACTCTTTTGCTAAATTAACGAAATAATCATATGCCTTGAAGAAAACCGACGGTTTACCAAGGTGCGTACCATGTTGAATCTCAACCATGGTGCCATTGTCAGGAGATTTGAGGTTGGATTGGACAGTAGCGGCAAAGGTTGGTTTAGAAACCAATTATTTATTTTTGATGAAATTACTCCCTTGAAGTCCCTCAGTTTGTTGTTTATGGAGGATGGGGTTGGAAATTTGTTTGTCATTCTGTGGTTGCATGAGCTGTTGGGATCCTTTATTAAGGTCGTTTGTGTGATTGTTTCTGGGTTGGGGTTGATCGAAATTGGTCGTGATTTTTGGGTAAGAGCAGTGGTTAGTAATCTGGGTGTGTTGCGGATTGCTATTATCAGAGGAATTGGGTGTGTGATTGATATCAGAAGAGTTATGTTGGGTATTTTCTGGTGGTGTTGTGGCTGTAGTTGTATTTCTGGTGGTAGTTCCGGTGGTGGCGTTAGGATTATTAGCCGTTGGGGTAGCCGTTAACTGGTTGTCACTGTCCCAATTGTTTAGTCAGGTGGTTCTGGTGGGTGGGTGGGTAGGGTCTGTTGTGTTGTATGTCATCTAGAGAGAAGGGAGAGAAAATCTTTAGAGAGAGAATTTTATATATATCGATACGAGTTTGTTGAGTTTGTACATAAACATTATTGGGTCTTGTTTCAAGCGATTGGAAATATCTCGAGGAGTTCAAAACCTAAATTTGAAATGATTTGAAGTAGATTTAAACTACATTTGAGTTAAATTTCGCAGAGCTTCAAGGAAGAAGACAAAGTTAGTTTTTTATATAACAATGTATTTAATGTTGTATAATAGTGTATTTGGGTGTATAAACACTTTTAATACACTATTATATACTTTTATACACGTATATACAAAATGTACCTGTGACGAGCTTCTATAACTTTCAGTTACAATTCTTGTTGAAAACCAATTCAAAATTTATGTTAATGACCTTAAATTGTAGACAACCTTTTTAGACTAATTCTAACAAGTCAAAATAACACTCGCTCCAAAATTCTCACAAAAATCTTATTTAAAATTAAAACTTGTTATGAAATATTATAATTATATTAGTCGATGTCTATAACTCATAAAGAAGTTACTCTCACTACTCTTCTCTGTTAACCTCCAACTACTTCTTACAATTATTGTTGTAACTCACACACCTCCATAACCCCCTTCATGATCTTCCCCATGATCTCAATAGTTAATAACATGTTGATGACATCCCTTTGTATTACCTAAATATCATCCTATAAATAGAGGGTTTAGGCATCACATTGTACGTATTTGAATACATAGAAGAAATAAGAACATTTTCTCTCTTGCTCCCTATATTATTGCCTATATTCTTATTTTATATTATTAATTTAGCTTAGTTCCTTAACACGTTATCAGCACGAGTCTCTGCCAATTGAGATTGTTGGCTTTTAATCGGGTTTTATCTTCTTTCGACCAAAGTTAGTCAATTTTCTTTTCGGTTCAGTAATTTTTAATTTTTAATTCTTATGTCAGCATATGTCCGCTAATTCATATCTAGCTTTGAGTTTACACTTATGCAAATATGACAACATGATAATCAAACCAATAATCTTAATCTGCATATATGTGTGACACTTAGCTTCAAATTTATTTTGTTGACATGGTTAGAATAGGAAAAGAATTCGTAACACTTGCGTTTCCATATATATCTGATTAGATGTCTTCTTATATCAAAAGTAGCTTTAATGTTTAGTAACACTTATTTATGGATTGAGTAGGATAAGTAGAAAACTATTTTTCTTTATTTTAAGGATTCATGCCATTAAAATATATAGGATAATACTTGCTGATTTTTAATTAGTCTAAGTTTTTTTGGAGTTAATTAATAATATAATGCACAATCTAATTGTGTTTCTTTAGATGTGAAATTAGTTATGACTTATAACTAATTACCACAAAATTTGATTTTTACTACTACAATTTATTTGTGTGGTTGCGGATTGCGACAACAGGAAGTGTTTACATGTGCATTCTATTGTAGAGGTATATTTCAGAACCATAAACTGAAACTCTCTCCAGTAAAATTTCCTTATAGATAGCTGAATATTATTCTCTAATTATAAAAATAGTTGGATTCTAATGCGCGCACACGGTATTTTAGTACCAACTTTAGCTCAAGGATGAGTTCCAATGCATTGGCCTATTATACTACTAATTGAGGATAAGACGGTGGGTTCAAGTCCCATCGCACCATGAGGGCAAGATATCGGGATTAAGTCCTGATGTTCCATGATTATAATAGTTGGGTTCGAGTCCAATTTATTATAGCCTAACATGCCTTTATATTGGTAAAATATTGAGTTTGAATCCCAATATATCTTATCGATGATATAATGATGACTAAAGAAAAATAATCTATTTTTCACAAAAAATGCATGAAGATTATCTCACTTGATTTGCTCTATTCTTGAAGTGAATATAATAGCAGTGTAAAATAAATCTAAATGAAGACAAGTGGTTGACTAATAAACGTGAGCGTATCAAAGACCAAAATAATAATAGTCATCATTATGGTAATTGTAAAAAGAATAACAATAATGGTTCTCAAAATAATCCTTCAAAGGTGAAGGAAATCTGTATCAATATGGTTTGTAAATATGAGGCAAGCTCAGATGATTATAGTCCATATTTTTGAAAAAATGCGACTTGTAATAAGCATTGTATATGCAGACTCGTTCCTGAAAGTGAATGTGAAAATATACATGTGATATAAATTATGCATAAAATGTGCTTATGCATGGTTGGATAAATACTACAACTCACCTCTACTGGGAGGTTTGACAGAAAGTAAGATAATGAATATGTCATTGGTTGCGTACATGTGGTACGCCAAAAATATTTTGTCGTGCCTTATAAAAAATTATTAAAGGCAAAATTAAAGCAAGAAATGATTTTGCTTATGATGATTTTGACCATGACAATTATTACGAAATGATTTTCTCCGTAAAAGAGATATTTACCATATGGATGGTGTGGTAAAAGATCTTATAGTACAAATTCAATTAAGAGTTCCATAAGAACTAATTTGTCACTACCCGGATGAATGAAATTGTTCATAACATTGATATTATATTAAATATCAATTTGAGTTTCAATGTATAGCCAAAGTGGTTGGCATTTGAAAAGAAGATTGAATATCTTCATATTACTATAATCTTACCGGGTAAATATGAAAGGTTACCCGAATTCCCTTCTATTTGTACTACACAAGTATAAGCATGATGATGGAATCACACACCACAACTAAACTAGAGGTTTAATTAAACAAATATAAGTTGGCATGACCGGTTGGCCATCCCGGTTCAATTATGATACGAAAAATTGATTGAGAATTCACATTGGTATATGTTGAAGAAATAGAAGATTCTTCAACAATTCTCGTGTGCTGCTTATTTTCATGATATACCAGCTAAGGTTGGGATTGAATCCCTTGATTTTAGAGACATATATATATATATATATATATATATATATATAGTCCTAGTCACCCACCATGTGGACCAATTACTATTATAAGATTTTAATGCCAAAAATTGATCACGCCCAACTATGCCTTATAAAAAGGACAAATCGGTCGTAGCAAATATAATCCAGTTTACAAGTCCGAAGTCGAATCCCACAGAGAACTGAGGCTTAGCTACAATTGTTCACTACTACCAAGAATACAAGTTTGAACAATTCCTAACTTATAGATATTAAGATTCTTGTGTTTAACTAACGAACTAACAAATTGAAATAGTAAATTAACACTAAAGATACTACGGGTTGGAGAAAAGATTACGGAGGTCTAGAGTTATGATTTTTCTAAATGTCTGAATCCTTCCCGCTACGTCTTCTATAATTTCGCCTAAGTATTCTCTACCGATCATGAGCGCTCTGCGTGTTGCAGTTCTCTCCCGAGTAACTTGATAATAGGCTAAATTCACGTAGTTAGTGTAGACTTACACTCCAAACTTAATGATGTTTCACTGTCTTAGGAATATTAAATGATGTTAAAATAACTCTAATTGTTGATTTTATGTTTCGCATGAGCAAAATGTGCTTATGAGGACCTAAGATGGTGTTTGGAGCTAAATTGAAGGAGAAAAGCCCCTTGGAATAGTTAATGTAGGAAAGAAGGAAGAAAATCGCTGGGAAATATTATAAGTCCACTAGCACGGCCGCGCTAGTCTAGTTCCCAGGGACAGAACAAAACTCCATTAGCGCGGGCTTAGCGCGCCCGCGCTACCCAGCGATCCCCGGACAAAACAAAAGTCGATTAGCGCGCCCACTAGAGCGGGCGCGCTAGTCCCAGGCGTACACGTTATTTCCCAGGGGCAAATTTGGAAGTTTGGGGCCATTCCACTTAACCTATATAAGGTTCAACTCGCCCAAAGGAGGATTTTTATCAAGGTTTAGAAGCTTGTCCAAGAAAAGCAAAGTCAAGAGGCAAGGAGGGCAATTGGGCATCAATTCTCATCTCCCTTCCCTGTGATTTTACCATTGTTGATGAATTATTTTGCTATTATTTTTAGTACAAATATGAGTAGCTAAATTCTTTAGTATAAGGTTTTGGTGGAACCCGTTGAGGATGAACTTATTATTATATTAATATAGTTTGCTTGGTTTTCATCTCTATTTGTTCAGCTACGTTCTTGTTGAGTTGATTGAAGGGTCCTCAATTAGTTGTGCTTATTTAGTGTGTATCTGCTCGAGAGAGAGTACATGTTTAGGTAGTTGTTGAACAAAATCACTCCCAAAGTATAGGAGAGATCCATAACCGAGGGTTTAAAGGTTGGGTTAGAGATAACGATACCTTGGGTGCAATCTAAAGTGAACTGTAATAAAAGTTAACTAGCGTAGCTCGAGAGAATGCGTCTAGTAAATCATCGTAAGTGCTCGGGGGAGATTTACAGTATCCTGAGTGTTCATGATTGATAGAGATAATTAGGCCAAACTATAGGAAATATACAAGAAGAGATTCCATCAACGGGGGAAACCATAACCTTAGATCTTTCTCGCATTTGTTTACAACTCAGCATTAGTTATCTTTTAGTTTACTTAACTTCATTCAGTTTTAGTTAGTAAAAATACCCACAAATTGTTATTCATAACCTTTGGGAAGCTGATTACGAATAATCGAGTGAGTCTAACAACGATAGTTGACAGGTTAATTCCCTGTGGGATTCGACTCTGAGCAAAATACTCAGATTATATTTGCAACACCCGCTTAGTCTTTTTATAAGACATAATTGAGCGTGATCAAATTTTGGCGCCGTTGCCGGGGAATTAACGGTGTTGTCAATTAGAGTTTAAAGAAATACAAAATTCTTAAGTGTAGTCACTTTTCTTCACTTTCAATCTATACATTGGAATTTTAACGTTTGCTAACTTGGTTGTACAGGTGCATGCCTAGAAACTCATCGAGAATTGGTGAAGAATTTGAAGCCTTACCAGACCCCGATAAAGTTTTCAAGGCCTTGAACAGGGACAACCAAAAAAGAAAGCAACAACCATCAATCGAACAAACTGAAACCGACATGGCAGATCTAAACAATTGGAACAATAACAATGGGGACAACGTGGTAGACCCATCTGCACAGATTGTAGCGCCTATTATACCAGAGGCGCCCTTATATGACTGGGCACAACCCATGGCAGAGAATTTGGCCACTGCAATAGTAGTGACTCAACAGGCTGAGTCCTTTCAGATCACAAATAATATGTTGCACTTGTTGCAGAATAAGGGACTATTTTCGGGGTCATACATTGAGGATCCCCAACAACATTTGAAGAGCTTCCTGTCGATTTGCAAAACTCAGAGGCAGCCAAACGTCACTCCGGAAGCAATAAGACTGTTGTTGTTTCCATTCTCAGTGACAGGAGTAGCCCAGACTTGGCTAAACTCACTCCCCATCAATTCCATCACTACATGGGAGGAGTTGGTTAAGCAGTTCGTGAACAAGTTCCATCCACCAAACAAAACAGCTTAACAAATTGATGAAATCTTGAGCTTCAGACAGAAGCCTGCGGAGACACTGCAAGAAACATGGGAACGGTTTAAAGGGATGTTGGTTATCTGTCCGCACCACGGTATTCTAGAGAAGATGTTGGGGCAGCGATTTTATATGGGTCTGGCCGATAGTGTTAAAGCAAATGTTTATGCTTCAGCTGGTGGAGCATTCCTGAGCAAAACATGGAGAGAGAGCCAGATCTTACTTGATAAAATGGCACAAAATTCGGAGTGGATAACCAAAAATGCACCCATCACCCCAGTGGTTCACTCAGTGACATTATATCTATCCAACAGTCTTGCTGAGAACATGGCCACGTTGATGACACAGATGAGCGTACTCACTAAAAAGGTGGAGGAGTTAGGGCAGAAGCAGCAGTTACATATTGTGGATACTACCAATGGGGGCTTATGCACATCTTGAATTAGTAAACCATTTGGTAATCAGTGGAATGCTGAATGTGATCATACTCACTACCCTGAAAATATGAACTATGTGTCGAATTATGGGGGCCAAAGACAGGGTGGACAGAATTGGGGCCAGCAAAACCAGCCGTACAGGACACCTCAACAGTAGCATAATAGTGGAAACACGGGAGCCACGTGACCTCACAGTAATGTGGCACCTTATCAAAACCCGCAGGGGTATAAGAATCAGAATCACCAACAGGCTTATCACCACCCTCAGCAACAACATGAGGGGAGACAAGGAGATGGGTTTTCTAGACTTGAAGCAATGATGCAATAGGTTATTGGGTCAACTGCCAAAATAAGTGAACGAGTAGATGCACCTGAATCTTCTATTAAAAATATTGAAGTGCAAATTGGCCAGATCTCGATGTCTCTGAATCATCGTCCTCATGGGACATTGCCTGCAGACACGCAGGTAAATCCTAAATATCAGGGTCCGAAGCAGATGATGGCAGTGATTCTACGCAATGGCAGGGACTTAGACTTGGAGCAGGAAATAGCACGAGAGAGAAGACAGGCTGAGACACTGGTACCAATACCGATTGAAATTGATGATTCAACAAACCTGACCAAGGTAACAATGTAGCCTACGGAAGGAGAACCCAGCGTGCAGAATGAGGCTGAGAAAGCAGTTGAGATCCCAGGAATCGGTAATTGAGGTGGTAGATGACAAAGAAAAATCCCAAATCAGTGGGAAGAAGAGACCTCCAGCACCATTCCCACAAAGGCTGGCCAAGTACCAGAAAGACGAACAGTATATAAAGTTCCTGGACATATTGAAACAGATACAGGTAAACATTCCTTTGATTTATGCTCTGAAGGAGATGCCCGGGTATGCCAAGATGATTAAGGACTTAATGTCCCAAAAATTTGACTTCCATGACTTGGACACAGTGGCACTTACTCAGACTTGTAGTGCTGTCGTGACCCGACCAATTGCGGAAAAGCTGTCTGATCCAGGGAGTTTCACCATTCCCTGCACCATTGGAAATTTTGCCTTTGCAAAGGCACTTTATGATTTAGGGGACAACATTAATCTTATTCCCCTGTCCATCTACAAGAGGTTGGGGATTGGTAGAGCTAGACCAACCTCTATGTGTTTGCAGCTGGAAGATAGGACGGTGAAAAGACCATCGGGCATTCTTGATGATGTATTGGTGCAAGTGGGGAAGTTTGTATTCCCTGCAAATTTTGTGACACTGGATTGCAGAGTGGATGAGGAGATTCCCATAATTTTGGGAAGGCCATTCTTGGCCACAGGACGAGCCCTCATTGATTGTTAAACCAGGGAGCTCAAGATAAGGTTGAACAACGAAGAAATCACATTCAATGTGCAGAAATCCATGAGGCGACCAAGTGAATTCACCTATTTTTCTCTTATTGATGTTGTGGATGTGATAGTGGAGGAAGCTG
Source organism: Nicotiana undulata (assembly GCA_005239495.1). Taxonomy (NCBI): domain Eukaryota; kingdom Viridiplantae; phylum Streptophyta; class Magnoliopsida; order Solanales; family Solanaceae; genus Nicotiana; species Nicotiana undulata. Next base: position 88,974 of record ML256182.1, on the reverse strand, counting down.
ATGCGTCCTTAACTATTGAGGACCTCCTTGGTGCATGTTTGATGAATTTGGGTGAGGTAAATGGGGAAGAATTGGCAGAATGGGTGTTAGCACTTGAAGGAAAAGAGGTTTGGCCGAGGTCACTCGAGTTTGAGCTATTACACTTAGAAAAGAGAGAGACTCCGCCAGCCAAGCCATCTGTTGAAGAGCCACCCAAGCTGGAGTTGAAGCCACTGTCAACCCATCTCAGGTGCGCGTTTCTTGGACCTAATTCTACTTTACATGTTATTATCTCATCTAGTTTGTTAGATGTGCAGGCAAAACAGCTCTTACAAGTACTAACTGAGTGCAAGACTGCCATTGGGTGGACCATGGCAGACATAAAGAGGATCAACCCGGTGTACTGTATGCACGAAATTTTGCTGGAAGATGGGCACAAACCTTCTAGGGAACACCAAAGGCGACTGAACCCAAACATGAAGGAAGTGGTGAAGAAAGAAATCATCAAGTGGTTAGATGCAGGAATCATTTTACCCATCTCGGACAGCAACTGGGTTAGCCCAGTGCAATGTGTTCCAAAAAATGGTGGCATGACGGTTGTGAAAAATGACAATAATGAGTTGATATTTACAAGAACCGTCACTGGCTGGAGAATTTGCATGGATTACAGAAAGTTAAATCTTGCAACCCGGAAAGATCACTTCCCACTTCCCTTCATCGATCAAATGCTCGACAGACTGGCAGGGAGGTCTCACTTTTGTTTCCTGGATGGGTACTCGGGGTACAACCAAATTTCCATTGCCCCAGAAGACAGGGAAAATACCTCCCTCACATGTCCCTATGGGATATTTGCCTTCAGAAGGATGCCCTTTGGATTATGCAATGCACTCGCCACATTTCAAAGCTGCATGATAACCATATTCACTGACATGGTCGAGGATATCATGGAGGTGTTCAGGGATGATTTCTCAATAGTGTGAAATTCATTCGACAAATGCCTTACAAATTTGACCCGTGTGCTGAAGAGATGTATTGAGATGAATCTTGTGCTTAATTGGGAGAAGTGCCATTTCATAGTACAAGAGGGGATAGTCTTGGGATACTTGGTGTCAAGCAAAGGAATTTAGGTGGATCGGGCCAAAGTAGATGTGATTGCAAAGCTTCCACCACCAACATAGATTAAAGCAATAAGAAGTTTCCTTGGGAATGTCGGGTTCTACCGGCGATTCATCAGAGACTTCTCCAAAATAGCCAACCCCCTATATAAGTTGCTCGAAAAAGATAACCCTTTTGTGTTTTCTAATGATTGCAGGGTGGATTTTGAGGAGTTAAAAAAGAGGATAGTCACGACCCTGATCGTTGTTGCCCCCGACTGGGAGCAACCATTCGAGCTCATGTGCGATGCTAGTGACTACGCAGTGGGAGTCGTGCTAGGCCAACGGAAGGAAAATATAATGCACACGATCTACTACGCGAGTCGGACATTGAGTGGAGCTCAGGTGAACTACACGGTGACCGAAAAAAGAGATGCTGGCAGTAGTGTTCGCCTTTGAAAAGTTCAGATCATACCTGATCGGCTAGAAGGTGATTGTGTACACTAATCATGTTGCCCTCAGGTATTTGATTGAGAAGAAAGAATCCAAGCCGCGCCTAATTCGTTGGGTGCTGCTACTGCAAGAATTTGATCTTGAAATTCGTGACTGCAAGGGCACGAAAAACCAAGTCGCAGACCATCTGTCGCGACTTGAAGGAGCTGAAAATGCAGCGGAAGTAGAGGATATTGTGGAAACCTTTCCAGACGAGCAACTACTCGCTACGAGCATGGAGGAAGTGCCATGGTATGCAGATATTGCAAATTACCTGGAAAGTGGTATTGAGCCCTATGAACTCTCATATGTCCAAAAAAAAATGTTTTATTGTGATTGCCGCAATTATTACTGGGATGACCCTCTCCTTTTTAGAATTTATATTGACAATATTATATGGAGTTTCGTCCCCGAGATAGAACAATTTTTTGTTTTGCAGGCTTGTCACGCATCAGCGTATGGAGGGCATTTTGGAGGAGTTCGAACAACAACCAAAGTTCTAGAGGCCGGATTCTACTGGCCAACTGTGTTCAAAGATGCACACCAATGGGTGAAGGGCTGTAATGAGTGTCAAAGGATGGGGAACATATCTTGTCGTCATGAGATGCCCATGAACCCTATACAAGAAGTGGAGGTGTTCGGTATTTGGGGGATTGACTTCATGGGTCCCTTTGTCAGCTCCTATGGAAATAACTACATACTTGTTACTGTAGACTATGTATACAAATGGGTAGAAGATGTAGCACTCCCCACCAATGATGCAAGGGTGGTGGTGGGGTTCTTGAAGAAAAACATATTCACCCGTTTTGGGATCCCAAGGGGCATCATCAGTGGACGGAGGCACTCACTTCTGCAATTGTGCCTTCGAAAAGTTGTTAGCTAAGTACGATGTGCGCCACAAGGTGGAAACCCCGTATCACCCTCATACAAGTGGGAAGGTTGAGGTGTCAAATCGAGAAATCAAGGGTGTGCTGACGAAAACGGTGAACGCCACAAGAACTAATTGGGTAAAAAAGTTTGATGACGCACTCTAGGCCTACAGAACTGCATTCAAAACGCCAATTGGTATGTCGCCATACAAGTTGGTGTTCGGAAAGGCCTGTCACCTGCCGATAGAACTGGAACATCGAGCTTGGTGGACACTGAAGCAGTTAAACATGGATCTTGATGTTGCGAGCACAAGTCGAGTCACTGAACTGCATGAGTTAGATGAATTCAGGTATCTTGATTTTGAAAGAACGAGGTTGTATAAAGAAAGAATGAAGAGGTTACACGATAAGAACATTGTGGACCAAAGCTTCAAACCCGGAGATAAGGTACTACTCTATAACTCAAAATTGATATTATTTCTGGGTAAGCTCAAGTCCCGATGGTCTGGACCTTTTCGAGTGGTCGAAGTGTTCCCCTTAGGTGTTGTAGAGATTGCTTCTGAAGATGGTTCCAACGCCTTCAAAGTTAATGGGCAGAGATTAAAACCGTATGTGGGGGTGGACGAGAACAAGGAAGTGTCTGTGGTGATTCTTGATGAACCTCAGAGGTCGAGAGAGCCTTAAATGCGCTCATTCTGCGTCGTGTCGCGACGTTAAATTAGACTCTCCATGGGAGGAAACCCAGTGACTTGTTGTAATTGTATATGTAGTGTTTATAGTGTAAGTACTAACATATGCAGGTATGTGCGGGCAAGGGTGGACTCAAGCCACCCCAAGGAATAAGTTAGAAAAATGAAGTGTGGTGAGGCTTGGACTAGCGCGCTAGTGGTCGCGCTAATGGACTTTTGTTCTGCCTCCAGTTCTCACCACTAGCGCGACCGATCTAGTGCCCGCGCTAGTGGGCTCTCTAATGGACTTATGTTCTGCCTCAGTTGCTCTCAACTAGTGCGGTCACACTATAGGCGCGCTAGTACCGTCGCGACGCCGGGTAAGTTTTCTTTTAATTTTTTTTTACTTCTTTTTCTTTTTACCCAAACCACACAAATTAACCTTACCCCACTCCCCCACCCCACTTCAACCCACGACCCCACACTTCCTCCCACCCATTGGAATCCCTTTCCCCTAAAACCCTCCCTAGTTTTCTAAGACAGAAAACCTTCTTCTCTCTCAAGCCCTAGAACTCACACAAGACCAAGTTATCAGACCCCAAATATCCATCTCTCGCGCTCTCAACCACACAAGTATGTATTTTTTCTTTGATATTTTTATTTTTTACTTTTGTAGCTTTTTTCCAATGTTGCAAGTAGTAGTTTTCCTTCTTATTTAGTAGTTATAATGGTGTAGTACTTGTGGGTGAGGCTATTTGGGACAGTGTATTTCTTGATTTAGTTGGGAGATGTTTGAGACATTGGGTGGTAATTGGCATCTAAACTTGAGTAATTGGGGGCTCCGGTGGGTAATGCCCACCAAGTGTTTGTGTAAATGCCCCATTAAATGGAATTAGTGTGACCAATTGTAAGGTGAAGTTTGAGTAACCACAGTTGGTTCACCATGTTGTGTTGAGCTAAAGATGTGCTTTTTGTAGGTACAACGGACCCCCGAAAGAGTCAAGCCATCGGCTCCTCCTCAAGCTGACAAGCAGGTTCTTCTACAGGGAGGCCACAGAAATCTGTGGACACTCATCCCTTCCACAGCAGTAAATTTGTATCAGCAAAGGCCCAGGACAAGTTCGTGGAAAAGGAATTGAAGTCAGCAATACTTGAACGTGGCATGGAGATAAACGCCATCTGGCAGAACTGTCCTACGATGCACGACGAGTTGATGAGGCGTCGTTTGGATGTCTTCTTTGAGGAACCCGATGAGGCTAATGCCATGATCGTTAGGGAATTTTATGCCAATGCTCCGTAACACATAAACCATGTTGTCACAGTGAGGAGGAAGAAGGTTAATGCCTCGGTGGAGTCCATCAGAAGGATTTACAGACTGACACCAACAGTTGATTTGTACGAGGACGGGTATGAGGCCCATGGAAGGCGTTATGCTCAGTGGGATAGGTTCCTCCCAACCATTTGTGCATCGGGCGCAGCGATGAGGTGGTACAAGTACGGGAACAAGTTCCACTCATCCGCCCTCAAGTTTGAAGCAAAATGTTGGCTCTACCTCATCAATAACTGACTCATCCCGTCCAACAACACCTCGGAGGTGAACATTCCTCGAGGGTGCTTGATTTGGTGTTTCATGACGGATTGCAACTTTGATGTGGCCTGGCTCATTCATGATGAGATGTTCGTCCGCAGTAAGTTTCAGAGGTATATGGTTTATTCTTCCCATATCTCGTCACTCGGTTGTGCCTTGCAGGTGCGGTGCGAGGAGACTTCGTAGTGGATGGCAGAGTGCCAAGGGAGTACACCTTCCAGGCTGATCGAGTTACAACGGGAAAGGATGCGGTGGTAGTGGATGATGAGGAGGAGGAGCATGACTCTGCTGAGGACGATGAAGAGGAGGAGCATGACCATATGGAGGAGGAGGAGCCCGCTCAAGAGCAGGCTACATATGCTAGAGGCCCGTCTAGGGCCACTCGGGGACAGAGACTGGACCACCTGGAGTAGGATGTGACCGAGCTGAGGACCTCAGTGAATGACTTGGGGTCGAGAGTTGACGCTATGGCGATCCAACAAGCAAAATCAGAAAATAAAATTATGGGCTGGCTGCGTGCCCTGGGTCGTGCTTTTCACGTGGACTCGGGAACTGTCTCCAACCAGGAATGAGCTTTCAGGGAAGTCCCCTTACCTCTCTCTATTTATTTTTATTGTCCATGAGGACATGTCATCATCTTAAGTGTGTGGTGGGGGAAGGATTCCCTGTTTATGTATATATGTACAATTGTTAGTTGTTTTACTTCATTTTCTTCAGTCTTAGAAGTGATAGGCATTTCTTTGTTAAGCCAGATATAAAAGTGTATCCACCTGATTGTAATTTACCATAGTTAACCCCTTTGAGCTTGTAAGCCTGTTTCTTTGGCAACCAGATTACAAACCTTACCCAATTGTTTGAATAGCTATCTGTTTGAACCCTTTTACCTCCCATGAGCACTTGAATTAGTGAGAACATGTAAAAGTCAAAGTGTGGGGTGGTGGTTTGGTTTTTGAGTGGAATCAACGAAATAGAAAGAATGGTGCAAAGAGATATATAAAAGAATAAACACCACTGGAAAAAAGTGAAGAAAGAATGACAATGAATAAATGCAGTGCTTGATGAGTGGTGAATCAATAAAATTGCACCTAAGGGAGTTTTGGGGTAATCTAAAGAGAGTGGTGGAAATTCTGGCCGGTCATAAGAATGGTCTGGAAGTTAACGTATTTGTATTAAAAGTGCTTAGGAAGGTTAGTCACTATACCTAAATATATCCTAGTCGTTCCTTGGCCTACATTACAACCAAATGAAGACCTAATTGATCTTAGATTGAATGGACTCGATTAGTAGAGTATTACACTACGGGCAAGTCTATGGTGTATCCTTGTGGCATATGAATGTTCTTTCCGAGAGTGAGTGAATTACTTTTATTTGAGTTCCTACTTGTTCTTAATATTATTCTTGTGGAACTACTCTCGTGTGTGTGATGTGAGGGCACTTGATTCATGACGGAAAGGTAAGTCTTGACCTCTATGTAGAGTACTTTGAGGAAGTAGGAATACTGCATGGAATGTGAGAGTGAACCCTTGAGGCATGGATGTTACATTGCTAGGTATAACTCCTACAATATGTTCGTGGTGTGACACATTAGGGAAATGCTTAATGAAAGAACTTTGTAGAGTATAGTGGATTGCTCGAGGACTAGCAATGATTTAAGTGTGGGGTGTTGATAATAGGATAAATTCACGTAGTTAGTGTAGACTTACACTACAACTTAATGATGCTTCATTGTCTTAGGAATGTTAAATGATGTTAAAATGACTCTAACTGCTGATTTTATATTTCGCAGGAGCAAAATGCGCTTATGAGGACCTAAGATGGTGTTTGGAGCTAAATTGAAGGAGGAAATCCCCTTGGAGTAGTTAATGTATGAAAACAAGGAAGAAAATCGTTGGGACAGATTATAAGTCCACTAGTGCGGCCTTAGCGCGGCCGCACTAGTCCAGTTGCCAGAGACAGAACAAAACTCCATTAGCGCGGGCTTAGCGCGCCCACTAGCTTGACCGTGCTACCCAGCGATCCCCGCACAGAACAAAAGTCGATTAGCGCCACCACTAGCTCGGGCGCGCTAGTCCTAGGCGTACACGTTATTTCCCAGGGGAAAATTTGGAAGTTTGGGGCCATTCCACTTAACCTATATAAGGTTCAACTCGCCCAAAGGAGGATTTTTATCAAGGTTTAGAAGCTTGCTCAAGAAAAGCAAAGGCAAGAGGCAAGGAGGGCAATTGGGCATCAATTCTCATCTCCCTTCCCTGTGATTTTACCATTGTTGATGAATTCTTTTGCTATTATTTTCAGTACAATTATGAGTAGCTAAATTCTTTAGTCTAAGGTTTTGGTGGAAACCGTTGAGGATGAACTTATTGTTATATTAATATAGTTTGCTTGGTTTTCATCTCTATTTGTTCAACTACGTTCTTGTTGTAGTTGATTGAAAGGCCCTCAATTAGCTGTGCCTATTTAGTGAGTATCTGCTCGAGAGAGAGTACATGTTTAGGTAGTTGTTGAACAACATCACTCCCAAAGTATAGGAGAGATCCATAACCGAGGGTTTAAAGGTAGGGTTAGAGATAACGATACCTTGGGTGCAATCTAAAGTGAATTGTAATAAAGGTTAGCTAGTGTAGCTCGAGAGAGTGCATCTAGTAAATTATCGTAAGTGCTCGGGGAGATTTACGGTAGCCTGAGTGTTCATGATTGGTAGAGATAATTAGGCCAAACTATAGGAAATATACAAGAAGAGATTCCATCAACGGGGGAAACCATAACCTTAGATCCTTCTCGCATTTGTTTACAACTCAGCATTAGTTATCTTTTAGTTCACTTAACTTCATTCAGTTTTAGTTAGTAAAAATACCCACAAATTTTTATTCATAACCTTTGGGAAGATGATTACGAATAATCGAGTGAGTCTAACAACGATAGTTGACAGGTTAATTCCCTGTGGGATTCGACTCTGGGCAAAATGCTCAGATTATATTTGCAACGCCCGCTTAGTCTTTTTATAAGACATAGTTGAGCGTGATCATAACTACCACAATTTACTAGACATATTCTCCTGAATTACGCTAGCTGGCATTAAGTACGGCTCACTTAGATCGCACCCAAGGTTTCGTTATCCCTAATCCCACCTTTAAACCCTTCGTATTGATCCCTCATATACGTTAGGGGTGATGTTGTTCAACAACTACCTAAATATGCACTCTCTACCTAGTAATACACATTAAATAGGCACAGTCGATTGAGAGCTATCCAACCAACCACAATATAAACGTATTTGAACAAGTAGAGAAATCCAACGGCTCCATTATATAAAAACATAATAAGAATTTATCCTACAAAAGGTTCCATCAAAACCCTAGATAACAAATTAGCTATTCATAATAGTATGTAAAACTACAATACTAAAAATCATAACCAACAATGAAAAATAGTAAAAGGAAGGAAAAACTCGTAGAAGAATTTCCCGCCTTGCTCTTGTGTCTCTAGCTCCTTAGATCGAATCTGTGTCCGAAGTATATCCCAGGGCCTCAAAATACCGTTTTTCCATGTACATATACCAAGTAAGGTCACGCACAATCAATTATACCTTCTCCTATGCGAAAACGTACACTTTCCCAGGCCTGGACGTCCGCGGCCGCGGACTCAACCGCGATCGGGCGCGGACTTTAGCCAGTATTCTCCCTCAAATCCGCGTCCAGATCCGCGATCGCATATTCGACCGCATTTTTCATCCTGTTCTGTTTGAAATTTGGAAAAACGTCAAACATAAAAGTTGAGTTAGCTTTCCAACCATATATTGTATAGCCCAAATGGAGTTTGGAGAAAGATATTATCTCTATTTTACTAGACAGTGCGTAATATCTTCGTTCGTTCTTAACTATCATCTGTTGATCCCCGAACACGATTCCGGCTTAATTACTTGGGATTTTACTCATACTTCAAAGCTCTAAATCACTTTAATTCATTCCATAACATCTATATAGCTCGGAATCACTCCTACAAGGCATAAAACACATAATTAGTGCAAAACACTAGCGATTAAAGCTCAAACTCAATTAAAGTGCAGTAAATTAGAGTGTAATAAGCGACTAAAATACGCAATTATATCATATCATCAACACCCCACACTTAAACCATTTCTCGTCCTCGAGTAATCAAACTACACTTTATATAGACACGACCGTTTTAAGCAATTGTCCTAACTAATCACACCAAGAGTATTTAAAATAGACTAAACACAAAAGCGTAACATCTTCACCTCAAGATTTGACTTACAAGTACCACACATTATTCACAACTCACCCAATTACTATAACATAGAGGTCATTGACATTACCTTTCCTTCATGAATCAAGTTCCCTCACACAACAAAAGAGAGTAGTTCCACACAATAAAATTTAAGAACACTCAGGAACTCAAGATAGAAAGATATCACTCACTCTCAGAAAGAACATTCATATGCCACCAAAGATGCACCATAAACTTGCACGTAGTGTACTACTCTACTAATCAAGCCCATTCAGTCTAGAACCAAGTAGGACTTTATTTGGTTGTAATGTAGGTTGCAGGACGGTAGGATACATCTAGATATAAGAGTAACCACACCTCCCTAAGAACTTTAATATATATACTTTAACATTCAAACCCCATACTTTTGTCAAACCAAACTCCGCCTTCACATCAATGTATTTTACCTCATACTTCTTTAAGCACAATTGGATCAAGAGTCACCACTTATCAAGGATTTTCTTTTTTCTTTTCTTACTTTTTTTTATTTAAGTGGCTCTTAATTTTTCAATCCATTTTACAAGTCTTGATGATGCACTCTGGGCCTATAGAACTGCATTTGAAACGCCAATTGGTATGTCTCCGTACAAATTGGTGTTTGGAAAGGCATGTCACCTGCCTGTAGAGCTGGAACATTGAGCTTGGTGGGCATTGAAGCAGTTGAACATGGATCTTGATGATGCGGGTGAAAATCGAGTCACGGAGCTGCATGAGTTGGAAGAATTCAGGTATCAAGCATTTGAAAGCACAAGGCTATATAAAGAGAGAATGAAGATGTTACACGACAAAAACATTGTGGATCGAAATTTCAAACCCGGAGATAAAGTATTGCTCTATAATTCAAGATTGAGATTGTTTCCGGGCATTAGCGCGAGACTAGCGCGCCCGCGCTAGTGAGGTTTCATTCTGTCCCAAACGTCTTCATCCTTCAAGTCATCCATAACTTATCCCATGTGGCTGTTCTTCTTCAATTTTGCACAAATCACCATCCTAAGTCCTCAATAGTGCATTGTACTTCTGTGAAATACAAAAATCACAATTAGAGCCAATTTATCATTATTTTACAATCGTTAAGACAGTGAAGCATCATTAAGTTAGAGCATAAACATACGCTAAACTATGTGAATTTAGCGTGTTATCAACAGCCCACACTTAAATCATTGCTAGTCCTCGAGCAATCCACTATATCCTACAGGGCTTCTTTTCATCAAACACTTTCCTACGGTATCACACCACGAACATTTTACAAGCATTGTACCTAGCAGTGTAACATTTATGCCTCAAGCGATGACTCTCACATGCCATGCTATACTCTTACTTCCTCAAGATACTCTACAAGGAGGTCAAGACTTACCTCTCTGTCATGAATCACGTGCCTTCACATCACACAATTGAGAGTAGTTCCACAAAAATAATATTAAGAACAAGTAGGAACTTTAGGTAGGAAGTATTCACTCACTCTCAAAAAGAACATTCATATGCCACAAAGATACACCATAGGCTTGCCCGTAGTGTAATACTCTACTAATCGAATCCATTCAGTCTAAGATCAATTAGGTCTTCATTTGGTTGTAGTGTAGGCTACGGGACGGGTAGGATATCTTTGGATATAATGACTAACCTCCCTAAGCACTTTTAATACAACTACTGTAGCTTTCAGCCCATTCTTATGTTTGGCCAGAATTTCCACCACTCTCTTTAATTTACCCCCAACATTTTATTAGGTGCATTTTTCTTTTCTTCAACTCACCACCTAGCAGTGCTAAACTCAACTAGCGCGGGCATTAGCGCGAGACTAGCGTGCCCGCTCTAGTCCTGACGGGAAAAATAATTCTAAAGGGGTACTTTTGGAAGTTCGGGACCAATCCACTTAACCTATAAAAGGTTCAATTCGCCCAAAGGAGTAGATTATCAAGGTTTAGAGTCTAGTACAAGAATAGCAAAGGTAAGAGGCAAGGAGGGCAATTGGGCATCAATCCATATTTTCTTCCCTTGTGATTGTTACCATTGTTCATGAATTCGTTTGTAGTTTTCATTATTGTTATGAGTAGCTAACTTTTCTAATCTAAGGTTTTGGTGAAACCCGTTGAGGATGAACTTATTGTGATATTAATATAGTTTTGCTTGGTTGTCAATCTATATTTGTTCAACTACGTTCTTGTAGTAGTTGATTGAAGGGCCCTCAATTAGCTGTTCCTATTTATTATGTCTCTACTTGAGAGAAAGTGCATATTTAGGTAGTTGTTTGAACAACATCACTCCCGGAGTATAGGCGAGATCCATAACTGAGGGTTTGGAAGTTGGATTAGAGATAACGATACGTCGGGTGCAATCTAAAGTGAATTGTAATGCAATTTAGCTAGCGTAACTTGAGAGAGTGCGTCTAGTAGATTATCATAATTACTTCAGAGAGATTTATGATAGCTGGAGTGTTCATGATTGATAGAGACAACTAAGTCAAAACTATAGGAAATATATAAGAAGGGATTTCATCAACGGGGGAAACCATAACCTTAGACCTTTATTACAATTGTTTACACCTCATTGTTAATTAATCTTTAGTTTATTGATTTCGTTCAGCTGTAGTAGTAAAAATACCACCAAGTGATATTCATAACTTTTGAGAAAGTTGACTTGTGAATCTAGTAATCTAACAATAATATTTGATACGTTAATTCCTTATGGGATTCGATTTTAGAAAAAATACTCAAATTATATTTGCAATGTCCGCTTAATCTTTTATTAGATATAGTTGAACGTGATCAACCAACTTCAATAGTCGGGACAGTTTAGGAGGACTCCAATGAAATGAGAAAGTATTACTGTGCATGAGACAAACCTTGCTTAGATATACTTGATTTCGTTATAAGCGGAGTTTTATTTAAACAAATTTATCTCATTGTATTTTATACTTCAGTCCAACTTTCAATGCTGATTTTTAATGGACATAATGCAACACCGGTCGATCCAATATATAGCTGAATTTACCGTTCTAACATTTAAAATACGATTTGACTTGATAGCTAGTGAATTATCTACGTATAATTAGAGGTGTTCATTGTTCGATTTTGATCAGTTTTTTCTTAAAATAAAACCAAATCAAGTAAGTCGGTTTTTCAAATATTAAAACCAAGCCAAATCAATTAAGTAGTTTTTTTATCGATTCAGTTTTGTCGGTTTTTTCGGTTTTTCCCCTTATTTATCGGGGGATTTTCTTAAATATGAGACATACACTACCAAACACTTATGCCGGCGATTACATTTTCAATGTAACACTATCAAATCAATTGCTCTTTGAAGAATCTATCATTTACCAAGATATATGGGTGATAATTGAATCAAATAGTGATGATTGAGTATTTTTCTTGTATTGTTTTAACATGAAATAATTCTTGTACTTAGCAAAAGAAAACTACCAATCAAACTAGAACGTAAAGGTAAAGAATTAGATGATTATATAGCAAAGAACTAGACTAAAAATACAAATGACTAATATGTATCATAAAATTTTAGAAACTTTATATAAAAATATACATATATATAGGTGTATTAATAAATTTAAATAGTTACTCCCTCCGGTCCAAAATAAGTGATTTTTTGGTTGTTTTCACACAGATTAAGAAATCCACCTTTTAGCATTAATTAGCAATAAAATTGACCGTATTAACCTTTACTATCTCACATAAATACTCCTAACACATACTCCAACATTATTTACTCCAAGGGCAATGTAGGAAAAAAAATTAATTCATTTTTGAAATCTGAAAAAATCACTTATTTTGGACCAAAAGAAAAAAGCCAGAAAATCACTTATTTTGGACCGGAGGAAGTACTTTTATAGTCGATTTTTTCAGTTATTTTCTTATTAAAACCAAAACGAAACTAGTTTTGATCAATTTTTTAAAATTCAAAATCAAAACCAAACCATACCTAAAAAGTATCGATTTTTTTTAGAGAGTTTGGTTCCATTTTTCATGCTTTTATGAACACTCTTGCGTGTATGACATAGTTCCTATTTATCTGAAGAATTTAATAAAAATTGCATTCCTCTTTTCACAAAGTAGCAAAAAAGAAAAGTTGATCTGAAATACCAACACAGTGCTACTCTTTAAATATTTAATGATTTTCCCCCACTTTATTCTTGGTAATAAGTTACTAACATAAGTTTAATAACTATAATAAATTTAATTATTTGATGTAAACATTCAACGAAAAAGGTCCAAATATGTCCGTGAACTATTTGAAAGAGGACAAATATATCCGTCGTTAATAGTTTGGCTCAAATATGCCCGAACCGTCCAATAGTTATGCAAATTTGCCATTTTTTAACGGAAACAGTATTTTATTTTTTTTAATTAATTAAAATCAAAATATTTTTCTAAAGCAATTTTTCTAAAAGTTTTTTTTTTTACTAAAAGCTGAAGAAAAAAAAGGGAAATATTTTTTTTCCAGTTTTTACAAAAGAACTGAAAAATATTTTCTAAACAAATATTTTTGTAAAAACAAAAATAAAATCTAAAAAACAATTTTCTAAAGCAATGTTTTTGTAAAAAATGGAAAAAAAAAAGTGAATTTATTTTTACTAAAAACGAAAAAAAAATTGCTTTTAAAAAACTGAAAATTTTTGTAAATTCTAGAAAAAAAAATGAAAAGCAATTTTCTAAAGTGGTAAAAACGGAAAAAAAACTGAATTTTTTTTAAACTAAAAACTGATAAAAAGAAAATATTTGTTTTTTTCAGTTTTACAAAAATATTGTTTTTCAATTTTTTTTTAGTTTTTACAAAAACAATTGTTTTAGAAATTATTCTTCAATTTTTGTAAAGCGATAATATTTTAATTGTAATTATTAAAAAAAGAAAATAAAAATATTGTTTTCGTTAAAAAAAAAACAAATTTGCACAATTATTGGACGGTTTGGACATATTTAGGCTAAACTCTAAACGACGGATATATTTGTCCCATTTTAAATAATTCACGGGCATATTTGAACATTTTCCGAACATTCAATACAATAAGGTATTTACACTTTATTTATTCCTTTCCTTCAAATCTTCACCAATAAGGATTCCCGCTTTTGGATCTCACATATAAACAAGAAGAGAAATAACCTTTCGACTGCTTCCCTTTTTTAAGCTAACCAAAGCAAAAGTACAAAAGTAATTCAAGAAACAGAATCTTTCTGAATTTTAAATATAAATAAAAGCCTCAATTTGCATTTACAATGGCCCAGTTACAACATACAAATCACTCAACAGTCACACACTTCTACCCTACAATGACATAAAACAAAACTACAGGGACTAAATTAACAAAATCCAAATAGAAATTTTTGATAACCAACAGTTAGCATTCAGCACTAAAAATCCTAAAACAACTTTTCCCTTTTCAATTAAGCCCCTACTTCTGCAGCCATCGGAGTTTTCACCTTCGGCGGCCTTCCTCTTCCTCTTGGAGTGCCACTCGGCGGCGGTGCCACCGCCGGAGAAGTCAGACTTGTATCGTTAGGGTACTTACGTGGCCGTCCACGTTTCTTTCCAGTGCCACCAGAAGGAGAAGTGACTTTCATGGGCACTGAAATAGGCGCGTGAGGATCACGCTCCTTCGGTGGCCGACCACGTGGTCTAGGTGGAGGAGGTACGTATCCTTCTGGAAGCGGAGCTTTGGGCTTCGGTGGACGCCCACGGCCGCGTCGTGGCGGCGCGTTGGGATCAGGCTTCATGTAATTGTTCTTGACTATTACGAGCTGACCGCTTTGCTTCATTTTGTTCAGGTGATGTGCTAGGAGTGTACCATGTGCTGGTGGTAGTGTACCATAAGTCGCATCAATTTGCTTTACAATTGCTGATTTATTCGACCCATTTTCGTCGTTCAAAGCTTCTATAGCTTCCATTATCATCTGCAAAAAAAAAAACATGAACTCATTAATTCCCTTAACAGTTTGAGCTAAAATACACACAAATTCAAATTCTACCCATAAACATCAAAAAGATAAACAACAATCTTGAACCAAAAAAGAAAAAGTTCATATTACTCACATCGGGGTAAGAAGGCAAAATTGAAGGAGATGAAGGTGGAAGCTGAGTAGCCATGCTTTTGCTTTTTGTAAATCAGAAAACCAAAAACATAAAAAGCAAAATGATGAGAGGGGAATAGTACTGTAGAAGGAGAAGGTAAGCTAAGAAATATTTTTGGATGCAAGAAAATTAGCAGAGGTAGAAGTGGATTTAAATGGATCAGATCAAAGGGAGGAGAAAGAAATGAGGAAAGTTGGGAGAGGATCTAACGGTTGGGGATCTGTTTTGGACATCTTAATCGACGGTATAGAAAAATGTGAGAAAAGTTTCACGCGGATCTGTGACGTGGCTGTGCTTGTCGCTATATAGTTCCACAACTTTTAGATAATGAATTTATGACATATTTTAATGTATAGGATTTAGCTTACGTATTGTGACAGTGTAAACATTTGTTACAGTCTTTAGCATATATTGTTTGTTTAATTTCCGGATAACGAATTATATTTAGGGCTAGTTTGGTAAAGAATAATGTTGAATAGGACATATTAGTAATGTTGGTATTAGTTATGCTTGTATTAGTTATACTGATATTAATTATGCTGATATATTTCTAATCTATTATTTGGTTTGATGTATTAAAACATTGCACTATTTCTAAAAGAATTATTTGTTTACAAAAATACTCTCGTATCAGTCCATCACTTTATCTTTTTAAAAGAAACATATGTTGGAGAATGTTTGTATATGAAAAATGTTTAAAAAGATTATTTGATTTGTCTACCTATAATGTAGTATAGAACTTAATATTATTTATAAAAAAAAATGTTAAGTATTTATTTATTTACTAGGGATATAATTTTATTTCTCACTTTCTTGGATTATTTCAAACTTGCATTATATAAAGAATATTTTAATCAAGTACAAATTTTGAAGGATATTTTTGTCTTTAACTAAGTTAATGCATGCATTGCATTAATACCATGGTTTCTTATGCATTAGTTATGCATAGGATAATATCAAATAGGGTGTATAACTAATGCATAGGTTCAAACATCAAACAGTACCAAAAATCCTAAAGGGGAAGTTCCCCCACACAAGGTTAGGCAAGCCACTTACCTCGAACCGCTCAAATCAATTCGAAACCACGCTCTTGCCATGAGTATCCAACTCCAAATGGTCCAAATCTAATCAATCAATTGCATAATGTAAATATAACTACAAGTAACTACTTTAGCTAATGAATTCGAAGTTAAGGCAAGAAAATAGGAAAAACACCGAAAAAGTCTCCCTGGGCCCACGACTCGAAACCGGGTAAAAGTTACCAATTTAGAACACACATCCACTCACGAGATCGCTCGTACCAAAAATCATCTAAATCCGATGCCTAAAACCCGTTCAAAACTCAGAAGATTGGGGAACTTTTCCCCCCGTTTCTTACATTTCTCACCCAATTCCCTTGATTCAATGAGGAAAACTACAATAGATTAATGCAATAAAGCCAAATTCGAGTAAGAAATCGTTACCCACAAATTTCCTCTGAAAATCCCTCAAAGAATCGCCTTCTCCCGAGCTCAAAAATAAAAAAATGGAGTGAAATGAACTAACACTCGATTTTCTCCCCTTTTCTGACCAACGATCTTCGTACATGCGGCTCCGCACCTGCGGAAAATCCATCGCGGGTGCGTAATTCACTAAAAGGGACAGGTCCACATCCGCGAAAATGGGGTCGCACTTGCGCGTGCACGCCTGCGGATCTTTGTCCGCACCCGCGGATCTTCAGCCGCATTTGTGGGCGTCGCACATGCGGAACATCCTCACACCTGCGACCCCTGGACAAACTTCCAAGTCTCGCATCTCCGCCTCCTTCTCCGCACGTGCGAGTCCGCATCTGCGGTTCCCACTCCGCAGGTGCGAAACATCAGACACCAGAAAACTTCAGCAATGGCCTAAGTCAAACTTTCAACCCGTTGAGCATCCGAAACACACCCGAGGCCCCCCGAACCTCAACTAAACATACCAACCAACCCAATAACACCATACGAACTTAGTCGGGCCTTCAAACCACCTTGAACTACATCAAAAACATGAATTATGCACGGATTCAAACCTAAGGAACTTTGAATTTTCCAATTTCTATGAAAGACGCTGAAACATATCAAACCTTGTCCGAATGACTTCAAATTTCACACACAAGTCAAAAATGACACTACGAACCTACAGCCACTTCCAGAATTCCATTCCGGGCTCGATATCAAAATTCTCACTACCGACCGAAATCGCAAAAATCCAACTTTCGTCAATTCAAGCCTAAATCTACTACGGACCTCCAAAACACATTCCGGACGCGCTCCTAGGCCCAAAATCACCCAACGAAACTAAGTGTCACGACCCAAACCGGAGGGCTGCAACGGGCACCCGATACTTTACTCAACTGAGTACCAACGTAACATATCTTTCTTATCGTACTATCATGGGTAAATATTCCAAAAGGGTCCTCATGACATAACCGAAATAAAACATAAGAAAATTCTAGACATAGGACGACCTAAGATCATATAGAAACTTATACATGTGACATACGGGCCTATAAGACTGGCATGATCATTTGTAAGCTCAAAACATAGGACGACAAGGCCATACAAGTATCCATGTACCTAACATCTGTCTACAAGCCTCTAAGAGTGCATACATATCATAAAGGTCGGGATAAGGCCCTGTCATACCAGTCAATACATGTCCCAATCATACTGACCAAGTAGGCAACTCTAGAGCGAGTGGAGTGCAACAACACCTTCCGCTGAGCTGATAGCCTACTAGGAGGACGGTCAACCAGTCTATCGGGATATGCGAGCATGAAACGCAATGTCCCCAAGAAAAAGGGACATCAGTACGAATAAAGTACTAAGTATGCAAGGCAGAAAAGCATAAATAAGAACATAATGTAAAGACAGATATAGGAGATACAACTTGTAGCATCTGAGTGCCTCTGAAAGATAGTGACATAAAATGTGTGATACATAAATATACATAATCTTTTAAAAACATCAGCCTCTGTGAACATCATCATCATCATCATATCGCAAGGGTCAGAGACAGAGGCCGACGAGGAACACGTGCCGCAGTTAAGATGCCTACCAGAGCAGCCATTGAGGAGCCGCCAGTAATTCCAGTTGGGGGACAAGCACTGGAGGTGCATGTTCCTACCCCGGACGTTAGGAGATCTAGCGCAGTTTTTGAGTATAATTGGTACATTGACTTAGGCGGGAATAATTCTGGTTCACTAGCTACTTCACAGGTCAAGGGAGGAGTTCATACTCCCACCGTCTACACTTCAGCGCAACGAGACCATGTTGGTCAGGTTTCAGTTGTCATGGCAGCACAACATGTGGTTTCAGTTCAGCCTGCAATTAGGAAGAAACATCGGAGGAAGAACACCCTGGACTTGAGAGGTACAGGAAGTACCACCCTCCTATCTTTCAGTGGATTGGCGACAGATGATGCCCAGGGTTTCCTAGAGGAGTGTCACTACATTCTTCGTACTTCGGGTATTGTGGAGATAAGCGGGATTGTTTTTGTCACGTCTCAGATCGGAGGAGTGGTTTGTCAGTGGTGGCGGGCATATGAGTTGGGGTAGCCTGGCCAAGTCGGCTTCACTTGCATGGATTCAAGTTTCAGAGATGTTTTTGAGGGAGTTTGCACCCCAGCTCCTCCGAGATGCATGGTGCGCGGAGTTTGAGCAGTTGCGTCAGGGCACTATGTCAGTATTAGAGTATGCCGTTAGAATCAATGAGTTGGCGAAATATGCATATCACTTGGTTGCTAGGGCTAGGAGACGGGCTCTTAGATTCATTGAGGGGCTCTGGCATGGTATTTGACTCAATATGACCCAAGGGTGGAGTCAGATGTCTTGTTTCAGCAGGTGGTAGGGATCGCTCGCCGGTCAGAGGGAATGTGGGACCGGAAATGGGAGGACAGACGAGTTCAGGAGAGAAAGTACAGGGTGGCCTCGAAGGCCGGAGAAATCTACTGGTCCTTATTATGGAAGCAAGGTACCACATAGTAGAGGTTTTGTGGTTCAACCAGTTTAGTTTGCATTACCATCTTCGCATGGAGTTTCAGTTACTCATGGGTCTGAGAGTACTCGTATTGTATGGCTTCCACAGCCACGTCGGCAGGGAGGTTGTTTTGGAGCGTGGAGATGTTAGCCACAGGGTGAGAGATTGTTCCAGGATTCAGGCAGGTGATAATAGCAGGGTATTCAGGTGAGTAGAGGGCGCCCAAGAGGGGGAGGCTCGACCCATTGATGTGTTTCATATAGTAAACTAGAGGTCGTTGTGCCAGATATTATCTCCCGGGTATGCTTTGATGTGTTAACGAGGGGCACCATTTGTATTTTATTATAGTTCTGTTGGTCAGGACGAGTTTCCCTTATTTGTTGCGTTATTGATAAGTGAGTTTCATGCTTTGCACTTTATTTTTTATGCTTGCTCTTGTTGGGAGATTCTGTGAGTGGTAACCTGTTTCTATCGTTGTTTTATTCATCAATTTGAGGGGTGAGACTAGAAGTGAGTCCTTGTTGTTCATTATGGTGAGCTTTATATGATTTTTCCTACGTATTTTGTTTATGAGTTGTGTTTTGATACTCCATTGAGATGCGAGTTAGGTGAACGTTATGATTTGGTTAGCCGAGATGAGTTAGCGGGAGATTTCAATTGGTATGATATATATTCGGCATGGGATATAGAGCTGAGGGAGAGACCCTCGTGATCTTTTGTGATTTGATATGTTTGGACTAGGCTGAGTACCGCGGTGGAAGTTATATCAGAATGGGATCCTTGTGATTTGTTCGTATGCCGTGCTTCTTCCTTGTTATATTGCTCTTTTAAGTCAGTATTGATAGAGAGTTATGCCTATGGGCTTTTTGATAGTCCCTTTATATGTTTCTATTTTCATATTCAGCCATTTCGTTATGTGCTTCTTTAGTTTAGCTTGCGGGATGTGTGTCGGTGGTGTTAGATGTGGCTCGGTGATTCGGGTGTCTAATAATAATGTCTTCGTGTTTATTGCATCATTATCAGTATTATGGGGCTTGGAAATAGAGTTCTTTCAGATGTGAGGCTAATTGCCAATGTTGAGTTGATTTCGGGCAGCTATTGTGATCAAAAGTGATATTTTGAGCCCATGAGTGATGTGCTATATTGTGTGGTCGTACCTTATGGGTATAGTCATGAGTTAATTCAGCTGGTTGAGGCTAATGTCGGATATGGATTTAGAATCGGGTCTTTTGGAGATGAGTAAAAGGTGAGAAATTGAGGTATGAGGCTTATCAGTGGTGGTGGGAAGGCTATATTGCAGTTGTGATTGTGTCATCAGGCTTATGTAGGTTGGGGTGACGTGGGATCACCCACGTGTGTGTGTTGGAAGTGTGCAATCACTGATTGGATGAGTTCAAGGTGAATCTTGGCACTTTCGAGGACGAACGTTTGTTTTAAGACGGGGAGAATGTAACGACCCGACCGGTCATTTTGAGAATTTAAACTCTTTTCGATGACGTAAGGTCATGAACAACTTTACATTGTGTGTATCGACCTGTGTGCGTGGTTGGATTCAGTTACCGGATAATCCGGAGTCGAATTGGGAGAAAAATTTCAAATTTTGAATCTTAAGGGAAGGAAGTTGACCGGAGGTTTGACTTTTGTGTAAACGGCCTCGAAATGAGTTTTGGTTAATGTCAACAGCTTCGTATGGTGATTTTGGACTTAGACGCGCGTCCGGAATTGGTTTTGGAGGTCCGTAGGGTAATTTGGCGAAAGTTAGAATTTCGGCGATTTCGGTCGATAGGTGAAATTTTGATATCGTGCTCGGAACGGAATTACAAGAGTGGATGTAGGTCCGTCGTGTCATCTATGATTTGTATGCAAAATTTCACGTCATTCCGGGTTGAATTGATAGGTTTCGGCACGAGTTTTTGATAATTGAAGATTTGAAAATTCATAAGTTTGATTTTTGGTTTGATTCGTCGTTTTGGTGTTGTTTTATGTGATTTGAAACCCCGAGCGAGTCCGTGTGAGGTTATATGACTTGTGTGTGTGGTTAGATGGGGTCCCGGGGGCCTCGGGTGTGTTTCAGATAGGCTTCGGGTGAATATTTCCTCATTTTCCACTGTTGAACCTGTCTTCTAGTTTCCTTCTATGCGATCGCATAGCAGTAGTCGCGATCGCATAGTGTTGCTATGACCCGCCCAGACCTTCCTTCAATGCGTTCGCATAGTTAGGTTCGCAATCGTGGAATCCTACTTCCTCCTTCTTCGCGATCGCATCTACACCATCGCGCATAGGAACCCCTGCGTTCATGTAGCTCTCCTGTTCTTCTTCTCCGCATCCATATTTTCCTTGTCGCGTTCGCGATGCACCATTGGAAAGTGACCATAATTCTCTCATATGCGATCACATCAACTTATTCGCGATCGCATAGTACCTTTTTGGCTAGCAACATTTTCTTCTATGCGATCGCATCCTTGGGTCCCCGATCGCAATGCTCAAATAACTGGGCAGGCAGAATATAATCCAAAATCGGGGGTTTCACCATTTATATCATATTTTGACTTCTAGAGCTCATTTCTTGGCTATTCTTTGAGGGTTTTTCACACATTTCGAATGGGTAAGTGTTCCTCAACTAGAATTAAACATATTCCATGAATTAGTCCTTGTTTTTATCATATAATCCATGTTTTGAGTTGGGGAAATTGTAGGTTTTGAAAGAAAATTCCTAAATTAAAAATCATGATTTGAGGGACCAAATGATATCGGAATTAGATAAATTTTATATGGTTGAACTCGTATTGGAATAGGTATTCGGATTTTGTAAAATATGACGGCTTTTGAGGTGCGGGCCCAAGGGTCGACTTTTGGGTTGGTTTTTATAGTTTTGTAAATATTGAAACTTTATTACTCGGAATAGTTCCTCATACGTTTTATGTGTATTTTGAAGTTTCTTTAGTTGATTTTGAGCCGTCCGGAGGTCTTTTCGCCCGATAAGTCAATTTAGAGTACCGGGTTATCGTCTTTGAGGTAAGTATCTTGCCTAACCTTGTGTGGGGGAACTACCCCTTAGGATTTGAGTCTTCTATGTTGATTATAGTCCGTGTCCGCGAGGTGACGAGTGTGTACCCGGACTTGTTTGTATAGTTTGGCCTTTTAGGATTTTCTTGGTCCTTATATCCCATGTGCGTGAATTGAAATTGTTATATCTGAGTTTCTGGTTGCTAGTTCATTTCTTCTTGCTTAAGTTAGAACTTTACTTGTGTAGTTTTCCCTTGTTGCTTAATTGACTTAACCAAAGACTTTACCTCTTCTACCATCATGTTATAATTCCCTTCACAAACTTCCTACTTAACTAGAATTAGTCTAACCTCGCCCTATAATTTGTTTAGCAGAAATTGGGATATCCAAACGTTGGTGTCAAGCATGCCCGTGAGTCGTAGATTGTGAATAATATGATTTTTCTCTTAAGTGCTACTCAAGTTTAATTTGATAAACATCTATGTTGATGATATTTCCTTGGTGTTGCCTATTACTGAGCATTGTTCAAGCTGAATTTTATTCCGTGAAGCTGATTATTTAGGCGAGATTAGTTATAACTGTTTCCCTTGCCGGATGATTGGTTTCTTATTCATGACTTGAATATTGTGAATCGTTGCTACATTTGTTTTGTTTTCCTCTCTTTATATCGTTTCGCTTGTGCTTGGCATTTCCTTCAGTGGCTACTTCTTATGAGTGTGTTTTTATCATTCTTGTGATTCAAGTCTTTGTATTGATTTGCTCGTCGCACCTTGCATTCTGTCTTTTGTTGCTTTTGCGCCTGTTGTGGCAATGTGTGTTGTTCTGTCGCATTCTGGTTGTTTTCCTCAGTTGACTGCATTGCATATTCAAATTGGGACTACGGACGTATTCCGAGAGCTTTCCCCCTATACTGCATTGCATATTCAAATTGGGACTACGGACGCATTCCGAGAGCTTTCCCCCTATACTGCATTGCATATTTAAATTGGGATTACAGACGTATTCCGGGAGCTTTCCCCCTGTCCTGCATGACAAATTCTGAGTCACGGACTGGGTTCCGGCAGATTTATCTTGAGAAGATTGTGATCGAAAGTTTTTTATTGAAAAGTATAGCTGAAAAGGTATTTGCCTTAAAAATAATTACGTCTGAAGGACCTTTATTTCAAAGATATATTTGAAAAGCATTTGTCTAGCAGAAAAGGATATTTGAAAGGCATTTATTAGGAAAAATAAATTTGAAAATCATGTATTTTGAAAGAACTTTGTTCTTAAAGATTCTCTCTCTCTCTCTCTCTCTCTCTCTATATATATATATATATATATGTATATATATATATATATATGTATGTAATATATGTATGTATGTATATTTTGAGAAAGTATATTTAAAAGGAACTTTCTATTTGAAATGACTACATTCAAAGCTTTCAATATAAATTACGGGTGAAGGTTCACACTCGAAATATTTTCCAAAAAAAAAAAAAAA
>ML256182.1:26787-56180 GCA_005239495.1 Nicotiana undulata | reverse complement strand
ATATATATATATATATATATTCGGAGGAAGTATGTTTCAAGGAAAATTGTTCTATTCTGAAATGATTATATCTTTAAAGCTTTCAATGTAAACTACTATTTAAAATTTTTCACCAAGTTATTGGATTTATTGGATTTATTGGCTAAGGCGTGATATGAACATACTAACGTAGTGCTGAGTTACCAGTGTTTTTATTGTGTGGTGTTTTCCATTTTGGCTCGTATTTTCTGTCCATTCTTCTGGTATTATTATGTTGTTCCGTTGATTAACTTTCGGTAATTCCTTTCACATTATATTATCATGTTGTTAATTATAGCGTAAAATCTTTAGATACATATTATGTCTGTTCATTTCTATATTGATGTCTGTTTAATTTATTAGACCAGTGGTGTCTTGACTAGTCCTCGTCACTACTTCACCGAGGTTAGTCTTGATACTTACTGGGCACCGCTGCGGTGTGCTCATACTACACTTCTGTGCATTTTTGTGTGTGTAGATTCAGGTAATTATTGTTAGTAGCTGCGCGGATCATTGCCGAGGAGACTCAAGGTAACCTGTTGTTGTGTTCGCAGGCTTGGAAGTCACCTTCTTGTATTTATTATTCATACCATGTTGTATTCATTACGAACAGTGGTAATTATAGATTTTAGAGTAAATTCGTAGAGCTTATGACTTGTATTACCGATTTTAAGAAAACAATTGTGATTCTGTCAAGATTTCTATATCGAGACTGTTAGATTTCTTTTATTATTGTTGTTATTCCGCAAATGTTAGGCTTACCTATTATGAATGTAACTTATGATGACTTTTATCGACTTTTGTTCCATAACTCGCTTGGCATCAAAACATAACACACAACTATCATACGACTAACCTAATTCATAACATAACCTTCTTATCATGTTAAGCACCACAGTATCACCCTAAAGGTACATGTTATAACATTCACATCTTGTCGACTTTCGACGAAGCATTATTTTCTTCAATTCCTTTATCTTCTGAACCTTCCAACCTTCTTTGTACTTGTTGCTCATGATCTTCAATATTTGTAACCTCTGAGGTGACATTATTAACTCACTTTATGTACTTTCAAAGATGATTTCATTTTAGAGCTTACATCAATTGACTTACGACGTACTCTCACATACGAGGCTATGGGGTGTAACATCATTCCCCCCTTAGGAACATTCGTCCTCGAATGTTGACTGATGCGCTTATCAGTTTCATAACCTATAGCTCTTATGAATAATTTAGTACTGTCCTTGACGCCTAGGAAACTATTCTGTGAATAAATCCGAAGGCCAGGGCATTCCCCCCTTTTAGGCCTTTTTCCCACACCACGACTTGTTGTCCGAATTCTTTCAATCTTGTAACTGTTGCGACTCTTCTGTCCTTTTTCCTCCAGCTTTTAGCCAATATCTAGGCCTCACCTTGGAAACATATACAGAACTATGACAAGTTGTTCCTTCCAGGATATATAGGTGTACTGAAGTTCTTCGCTCGGTACTTTGTCGAACTTACGACTGTTGCTATATCTTGTTTTGTAGCCTTGTGTATCTATCCTTATGGTTTTACTACATCTAGGTAGGTTATACTGTACCATAATACTTACTCCGATTTATTATTACCGAGGTTTGCTTCCCAACTCTAGGTTACTCTCTCGTTGCTTATCCTATATGTATAAATCTAAGTCTATTAGTTCTTCCTCTTTACTGTTCCTCTTAAGAATAACAACCTAATCTCATCTCATATTTTGGAATTTTTTCCCGTCTATTGTTGATTCACCTTATGTTTATCTATAATCTACCACTGATAACTTGAAATCTCTTACGTAATACATTGTCGTTAGGGCTCACGTCTCATCGGGGAACATCTGAAGTCATTTGCCTGATCCCCGTAGGGATGATACAATACTTCATTAACCATATTTCATAGCATCCCAACGTGATTCACCTTATGGGGGTATTTTAATCCCGTGCAATTCATGAAATCCCTGTTCTCAAAATCATTACTCAATCAAAGGCCGAAACGTCATCATGTTTTCATTTATCACAATTACACCCTTACTTTACTACCAGGGTAGCATTCCATCTCTTCTAAATGCTCCTAGTTTTAAAACCCTTTTGAGTTCACACATGATATACTGAGCTTTTTATAACTTTATGAAAACCATCAGCTCTCTTGTTGTGATGGGTATAATCCCGAGGACTTACCTATTCTCGTCACCTTCTCACTCACCTTTTCTTATCCTTACTCATGTCTAGCCAAAACCTTGTTGCTCTACCATACTTTAGATTGTGACCTACGCATATCTATTTATACTACTCACAACCTTCCTTTTAACACCATAGATTTCCTTTCATGCCTTCTCAGTTGTCTTTAAATGTAAGCAATTACTTCTCCTGGTTGTTCTGCCACTTGCTGCATGGATACTTGGCTTATCTTAGTGCCCACGAATATGGGAGTTCCCTGTAACTCATATGATCTCAATTATCAACTTTTGATTTTTTATTCTTCTTCCCGTTCATTAGCCACGGTAGGTGCCACTTTCTTATGGAGTGCATACAATATTATAGTGAGACTGTTGTTACAAGACCATTTCTTCTTTAGGTTTCTATGCTTATGTTGAAGCCTTTTTCCTTATTTCCTCAGCTAGTCTTTCGTTGTAGTGCTTAAGGAAGACCCTCTAACTCTTAAAGTTGCGATCTTATTACATTGTATACCCCACGGTATTTTGATATTCTTATTCACATATCATTATCCTTAGTTACTTACCTCCACGCCCTTGTGCTTGTAGGGTTGCTTCTGAATTGAAATTTCAGTTGTCTCCCTAGTGGCACTCTCTTTTATTCCCGTAACACTTATATTGTAACTTTAACTACCCCCAACTCCTATCTGAATATTTCTCAAGGATTACGATGTCATATCTGTGAGGCTGAATTTCTTGTGTTGGTTTTCACTACGTTTATCTTGCATGATCTGTTGCTTTATCTGAGACCTCTTGTCTAGCCATAACTGGGCTCTTTCTAGACCAACTACTAACTACTCGTCAGTTCATACTCATATCCATATTCTGTGTAACCTCTCTTGGGTTATGTCTTTTGTCTTAACTTGCCTTTCGCACTGGCTCCTAATGTATCAAGTGTCCATTCCCACTTATTTATCAATATCATCGAGTACGAAATCCTTATTGATTCTCCCTGGCGTCATGCTTGCATAATGTTATGGTAGGATCTGAATAAATGCAATCTCATTCCTTTCACCTTTTTATCCCATTATTCCTTTACCATTCGATAGTTACCTCTTCATCTTTGGAATTTTTTTCCACATCTTCACTAACATATTTCTCGCCTCGCGGTAACCCTTCTACACCAGGGATAATTGAATTTCTTACGCACAAGGGTGACTCCTGGTGTAACTGGCACATTTAGTCCCTTAAGCTTAACTCTGCTCATAGTGCTTGCTTTAGGGACGCATCTTCATGAAATCCTTTAAAGGTTATTCTTCTATTGTTCATTCTATTATTGTCGAAACACGATCTCTGAAACGATGCCGACTATTACCAATTCCATCGATCCCTAATTCATGTTCGATTTATTTTTTTTCTTGTTTACTATCCCATACTAATTTCTATTACCCGGGGGTCTAACTTTTCCTTCTTGTAATCACGTTGGACTCATCAACTGATTTCTCAAAATGAGGATATAACTTTAGGGCTTATACTTTTATTGCCTCAAGGCATGTCTCCTCTTGTCTTTTCCTTCACTTGACTATAGACTCTGTCATCCTGTCATATTTTGATTTACCGTTATCACTCATTTATCACATCTTACTCATAATCCTTCATTTACTCTCTTCTTATTCTCCTGTTAATATCTCTGTCTATTACCTTATTCTAAAAACTTCAACAAAACAGCCTTTCGATTTTAGATCCCCTTGAACCATCTTATTTTCCCTTGGGTCGACTAACATTCTCTCTTTACTAGGGGTAGGAGTCATCCTAAGGTAAATATTCCTCCCTTCTAGGATTCCAGTGACTATCTTTTAAATTTTCTGAACATTCTAGTATTCATATCCGACTGTATTATTCTAGAGTGCACCATTTGGCTATCTCCCAACAAGAACTATTACCATGTCTTGCACTACCCTTCAGAAATGTTAGATAATGATAACAATCCATCCATAAATTTTTTTTGATTGCTCTAACCCCAATGGTATCCTGATATCCCATCCTTCTCTTAAACAATATATATTAGCTCCCATAGGGCATAATTGAGATGGGTATGGTCAATTGTATATATCTCTGTTACTGTTAAAAGTAACCCAAAATGCTTATATTTCTCTGCTTGAATTATAAATACTGATAATCTTTATTAACTAGGTACCTCGTACCCTTCTTCACCTTCCTTCTTTTAGTTGCTGAAACTTGTGTCTACCTTCCGATTCTCTTATTCCTTTTTACCATACGAGTGGATTGATATTCTTGCCTTAGGGCTCCTTATCAAGAAGCTTACACATCTTAGTACATGCATGATCTGCTGAAGACCTCATATTTACTCATCATAAGCATGATGCAAAATCGAGTTCCACTGATTCAACTCTTCCACAGCCACATTCAATCTCTTACCAACTTTCTTTGTAGATGTTGGCATCATTGTATTATGAATAAGAAAGAATTTAGGAAATTGAGTTCTTACGACTGAGCTCTACCACACGATCTAGAGTAAGAAGAAAGAGTAACAATCCTAAATGCCCTGTAGCCTCCTGCTTATAAGTGTGGTGCAACACACCCATAAACAAGACTCTACTAGACATAAATTCTCTACTCCCTAGGACAGAACTGCTCTGATACCACTTTTGTCACGACCCAAACCTGAGGGTTGCGACGGGCACCCGGTACTTTACTCAATCGAGTACCAACGTAACATATCTTTCTTATCGTACTATCATGGGTAAATATGCCAAAAGGTTCATCATTACATAACCGAAATAAAACATAAGGAAATGCTAGACATATGACGACCTAACATCATATAGAAACTTATACATGTGACATACGGGCCTATAAGGCTAGCATGATCATTTGTAAGCTCAAAACATAGGACGACAAGGCCATACAAGTATCCATGTACCTAACATCTGTCTACAAGACTCTAAGAGTACATACACATCATAAAGGTTAGGATAAGGCCCCACCATACCAGTCAATACATGTCCCAATCATACTGACCAAATAGGCAACTCCGGAGCGAGTGGAGTGCAGCAACACCTTTCGCTGAGCTGATAGACTACTAGGAGGATGGTCAAACTATCTATAGGGACATGCGGGCATGTAACGCCGCGTCCCCAGGCAAAAGGGACGTCAATACGAATAAAATACTGAGTATGTAAGGCAGAAAATCATAAATAAGAATAGTAATGTAAAGAGAGATATATGAGATACAACCTGTAGCATCTGAATGCCTCTGAGAGATAGTGACATGAAATGTGTGATACATATATATATATATATATACATAATCTTTTAAAAACATCAGCCTCTGTGGGCATCATCATCATCATATCGTACCCGACCTCGAAGAGGACTCGGTAAAAACATACCCGGCCATCATAAGGCTCGGTAGAATCATACCCGGCCACGTGGAGCTCGGTAAAACCCAATTGATCAGTGGTTGCACAATAGGTGTTGTACCCGGCCAACTATAGCGCGACTCGGTATAGTAAAATAGATACTATATATAATGCATTTTGGACTCATTGAATCACGCTCTAAACCTTTCGGAGTGACGTAAGGTAGTTACATCTTCGATTAACATTATTGACATCATACCATCAATATGCACTTCACTAGGACTCAAGCACCATACATACTTTCTTAGAATAACTTTATAAGGAAAGAACAACATGGACAACCTTAGTTGCTAGGAGTAGATTCATTATGAAATAGCATATCGTTTACATTTGTTCCACTTTAGATCATGCCAAAAGAATGAAGGAAGTGCCTTAACACACCTTATCACAATCTTTCCACTCACCAAGTTGAAATCGCCTCTTCGCACCTTGATCTTATTTGTTGGATAACTCATCCCTTATCTTGGTTCTTCAAATTCTAGGTTTTACCCCCCAATTAGAACTTGAAAGGGAGAGAAAATTAATTAGGGTTTGGGGGGAATTTTTGGGAGGAAGTTTGCAAGGGTTTAGGTTTGGTTGTTTGTGATATATAATGAGGGTTATATTGAAGGAGATAAGCCCTTAAATAATCTCTTTGGCCCACCCGAAATTGCCTCTTTCTGGGCTCTCATTTAACCAAGTAGGTGACACACCTGCTTGTCACCTAGCAACATGTGCAGTCTCGCAAAAATGCATATATCTCTCTACTCTGATGTCGTATTGATAAACGGTTTAATACGTTAGAAGATAGACTCATAGAGCTTCAATTTTATGGGTGGAACACCCAATAACTTTAAGTATATTGGAAGAAAATCTCAGTTACATTTGACCCAAATATTTTGGTAAAACTTATGAATGTAACTTGTGATGATTTCATCGACTTTTGTTCCACAACTCGCTTGACATCAAAACATAATACACGACTATCATACGACTAACCTAATTCATAACATAACCTTCTTATCATGTTAAGCACCCCAGTCTCACCCTAATAGTACATGTTATAACATGCACATCTTGTCGACTTTTGACGAAACATTATTTTCTTCAATTCCTTTAGCTTCTGAACCTTCCAACCCTCTTTGTAATTGTTTTTCATGATCTTCAATATTTGTAACCTCCGAGGTGACATTATTAACTTACTTTATGTACTTTCAAATATGATCTCATTTCAGAGCTTACATCAATTGACTTACGACGTACTCTCACATACGAGGCTATGGGGTGTAACATAACGGAATTGACAGAATTTCATTCCGAAATCGTCTTCACACAGTTCCGACTACGGTCCAATTTTTAAGACATAAGCTCTCATTTAGGGACTAAGTGTCCCAAAATACTCCGAGACTCAAAACCAATCATCCCGGCAAGTCACAAAAGCAAACATAAATACGGGGAAAATAGTTATTAGGGGTCGGGGCTCTAACTCTCAAAACAACCGGGCGGGTCGTTACAATTTAGTGTCAACTTTAGAATGAAGAAGATAACTGAGGAATGGAGGTGGAGCATGATAGTTCCTTTATACAAGAACAAGCGTGATATCCAAAATTACAATAACTATCGGGGTATCATATGCTTAACCATACTATGAAAGTTTGGGAGATGGTGGTTGAGCTAAGGGTGAGGAGAAGTGCGTCTATTTATGAGAATCAATTCGGGTTTATGCCGGAGCGCTCGACTACATTGGCCATTCACCTTATTAGGAGTTTGATGGAGCAGTATAGGGAGAGGAAGAGGGACTTGCACATGGTGTTCATCGACTTAGAAAAGATGTATGATAAAGTCCCGATGGAGGTTTTGTGGAGGTGTTTGGAGGCTAGAGGTATTACATGTTGCCTACATTAGGGTGGTTAAAGACTTGTATGATGGAGCAAAGACCTGGGTGAGGACGGTGGGAGGGAACTCGGGTCATTTTCTGGTCATGATGGGGTTGCACCGTGGGTCGGCACTCAGTGGAGGTTGCTCCAGTGAGGAGGTGCGAGAGGTTAACATTGGAGGTTCTACGGAGAGGTAGAGGTAGGACAAAGAAGAAGTAGGGAGAGGTGATTAGGCAAGACATGACGCGACTTCAGCTGACCGAGGACATGACCCTTGATAGTAAGGTGTGGAGGTCGAGGATTAGGATAATAAGGTAGATGGTAGATTGTTCATACCATTAGTATTAGTACTCACTCTCGTATTCTGTTGGTTGTAGATTTTTATGACTACCCATCATTTTCTTTCATTTTGATCATCTTATTATCGTGTTGTTTTTATGTTGCTTTTACATGGCTTTTTAGTGTTGTCCCTCATTGTCTATCTTTTAATTAATGTGGTGCTTATATTTTCCTATGCCGATGGTCTATTGGAAACAACCTCTCTACCTTCACAAGGTAGGGGTAAGGTCTGTGTATGTACTATCCTCCCCAGATCCCACGATGTAGGATAATACTGGTATGTTGTTTGTTGTTGTTTGCTAATCATTGAATTTTTAAGGATTGGCACATTAAATATTCTCGCTAGTTATTGGAATATCTAATAACATTGGTACCCCCATAACACTCAAATTCTTAGTCCATCTCTGCTCCAAACAGTTCAACACTTCTCCAAATTTCATGCAGAACTAGGGTCATTTGGTACGTGGAATATGGTGAGATAAGATGTGAGATTAAATTTATACTATGTTTGGTTAACAATTTAAATTCGTCAAGAAAACATAGTACAAATTTAATCTCAAACTTAATTTTGGATATTTCACCTTATCCTACCTTGTGTCATGGCCCGCACATCATCATGCCACGTCGGTGCCACGTGGCATACATTTTTTCCATACGGAAAGGTTACATAAGTTATGGACTAGCTCGTGGTGGAATATTCTAGAACTATGAAGAATATCATTGGGAAAGCTCTAGATATTTATGGACTTGGCAGGAAGACTCTTTTGGAAGGCCTTGGAATGTTCTAGTCATGTAGAAAATTCTAGAGAGTGTACTTATTTGTAAATATAGAAGGACTTGTGGAATAATTATTATTTACACACTAGCCCCTAGGCTATTAGTATAAATAGGGGGCATTCATTTGTAACTCAACAAGCAAAACAATCAAGTTCTTTAATACAAAAGCTTCCTTTGGATATTCTCCTGTGTTCTAACATTCCCTTAGCGATCTTGAGTGTGGTAAGGCTAACTTGTCATAGCATGAACGTGAGCAAGTTGTACAAGATCGTGAGCGAGTTGTCAAGTGCCGCATGTGTACTTAGTTAAATACTAAGAACGTGACACTTGTCCCATAAAACTTAAAATTATTTTATCCCACCTCCCAAGTTGGATAAATTAGTCCAACGATTATAATCCCAAGATTATAATCACGGGATAATTTAGTTCGCGTACCAAACGCCCCTTAAATCTTGGTACATTGGACTGCTTTTTAATGTTTCAACCAGTATTTTATAAAGGTTGAGGTATGAAGCGAGGCGTTTTACTTAACGTTGGATGAGGCATATGCCCCGAGATATAGGGCGTAAGCCTCATAGATCTTTAACGTTTTAATTTATAAATTAAGAATAGCATTGTTTTAAACATAAAATGCTAGTGTTAAAGTTACTATGAGATAAAAATCAATTATAACGTCTAATTCAATCAATTAAAAAATCACAATAAAAAATATTATCAAACTACACAGTTTACCTCTCTCAAAATTAACAACTAGTAAACTTCATGAATACTGTAATTTAAATTATTACTCCTTATGAGTAATATAAAATTGCGTACAAGAAGTAAAATAATAAAAGTTTGATAATTTTGAGAGACAAAGAACTCATATCTACAATGAATGAAGATGTAAATTTTTTATATTTATTTTCAGAAGAAATATTCAAATGATATTCACTCTAATATCACTAAATATGTAATATTATAGCTCCTTATTTTGAGTTACTCTTAATCTATAGAACTTTAATCGTTCATTTGTTAAGGAAATTTTGAGTGTCTACAATACTAATTAGGGAATTCAACGCATAATTTTTGTTAGGAATTATTAGGCGAGCCTCGAGAGTTGTGCATTAGGCGTGTTTCGAGCGCTTGAAATGTAAGCCTCAGAGAACTAAGCCCCTCACGTGAGCCTCAGGACATTTTGATAGTGTCCCGCCCCATGGGTAGGGATATTCATGGTTCGGTTTGGATCATATTTTTTCAAAAATAAACCAAACCAAGTAAGTCAGTTCTTGAAATATAGGAACCAAAACGGTTTTTTATCGATTCGGTTTTTGTCGATTTTTTATTTTTTCGGTTATTTATCAGTTTTTTTCTTAAATATGAGACATTCACTATCAAACACATATTCCAGAGACTACATTTTCAACGTAACACTATAAAACCAGTTGCTCTTTGAGAAATTTATCATTTACCAAGATATATTGATGATAATTGAATCAAATAGTGATGAATAATTCAAGTTCTCAATTAAAAATCAATTATTTTAACATAAAATAAATTCTTGTACTTAGCAAAAGAAAACAACCAATCGAATTAGAATGTAAAAGCAAAGAATTAGATTATTCAAATATAAAAAAACTAGACAAAAAATACAAACGACTAATATGTACCATAAAATTTTAGAAACTTTATATATATATATATATATATATATATATCTGTGTGTGTGTGTGTGTGTGTGTGTGTTATAAATTAAAATAGTTACTTCTATAGTCGGTTTGGTTCGATTTTTTTGGTTATATTTTGATTAAAACCAAAACCAAACAAAAGAAGTATCAGTTTTTTGGTCGGTATGGTTCGATTTTCGATTTGGTTCTATTTTTCGAGTTTTTATGAACACCTCTACCCGTGGGAGGCTGGGAGCCTCAAGGCGAGTCCCAGGAAAGCCTTTAAAAGAGTGCTTCCAACTAGGGGTGTTCATGGTTCGGTTTGGCTCAGTTTTTTCCTAAAAAGAAACCAAATCAAGTAAGTTGGTTCTTTAAATATTGGAACCCAACCAAACCAATAAAGTCGATTTTTTATCGATTCGGTTTTTGTCGGTTTTGTCTGGTTTTTCAGTTTTTTCGGTTGTTTATGAATTTTTTCTTAAATATGAGACATACACTACTAAATACATATTTCAGCGTCTACATTTTCAACGTAACACTATCAAACCAATTGTTATTTGAGAAATCTATCATTTACCAAGATATATTGAAGATAATTGAACTAAATAGTGAGAAATAATTTAAGAACTCAATTAAAAGTCGATTATCTTTAACAAAAAATAAATTCTTTTACTTAGCAAAAAAAAATAACAATCAAACTAGAATATAAAAATAAAGAATTAAATTATTATAATAGTAAAAAACTAAACTAAAAATCCGAACGACTGTACCATACAATTTTAAAAATTGTATACATATATATATTCGAAATGAATTTCGCTCTAAAGATTGAAATTGGAGAAGCATCGCATGTTTCCGAGTGTGATGAAAGCGACATGTGTCAATCTGTCAGCTGCTGTTAGGATAAAGGACGAAGGAAATGCTGAGGAATGTGGATGTTACTGTGGTCTAACAAACAGCAGATTATCAGTTACAAGGATCAACCATGTTAATGAGGGATGTTGGGACCTACATTATTTACGAAAAACGAAGTAACTGGACCGCCCAAAAGTGGGGAAACGGTCCCACACTAGGAGACGCTGAAGAAGGGCTTCGTCTCAAAAACAGGTAATTCTTATTGAAAATTTTCAATTTCTGAAACACAGATTTTCATGGCCTTTAGTTCTAACTAATCAAATATAAATTAATCATTAAAATGAATTACACATTAAAGAAGTGAGTAATAAGATTAATTTGAATTTTATTTTATTTTATTTTTCTAGATTTTAAGAATAATTTTTTTTTCCTATATTGCCCTTGGAGTAAATATTGTTGGAGTATGTGTTAGGAGTATTTATGTGAGATAGTGAAGGTTAGTATGGTCAATTTCATTACTAATTAATGTTAAAAGATATATTTCTTAATCTGTGTGAAAACATCCCAAAAAAACACTTATTTTGGACCGGAGAGAGTAATATAAAACAAGAAATAGATAAGAATGTAGATAGCAAGAGATGAGAGCTTCTTATTTCTTTCAAGTGTCTACAATGTGATGCCAAAACCCTCTATTTATAGGATGACATTGAGATAATACAAAGAGATGCCATGAATATGGAATTAACAGTTGAGTTCATGGAGGAAGTTATGGAGTTGTGGGAGTTATAACCATAATGGTGAAGAATAGTGGGAGGTTAATGGAGAAGAGTAGTAGGAGGAACTTCTTTAGGAGTTATAGACATCCACTAATATAATATATAACTGTTTAAGCAATGTTTTCCCATCCACCTAAGCCTTAAAGGGAAGAGTGACTCGGTATATGTATAGTGGAAAGTAGCAGGTACCTGACCGATAAAATAGTCGAAATGCACGTAAGCTGAATTTCACATTACTGTTATTTACAATCAGTGGGTAATCCTACACATTAGTCTCTATCTGTAAGCAATTTATATTGCTACAAAATTGAATGTATACACAAAAGAATGAGCAAAATCTCAAACAAGAATGCGGTTAATCTCCTATAGGACGTTTTCCATGAGGGTCCAATCTCTGTCTTGTAGTTATGGACATACTCGCAGTTGCACTAACAGTGTTGCTACTAGATGTGGAGCTGAACGTAGAAGGATTGGATGCACCGGAGGTTCCAGTTGTATGAGACGTACCAGCTGGTCTGCGAGACCTAATTCTTGAACCGGGATATCCAGGTCTTGTTGGCTCTTTATCAAGAGATCCGGGTTTCTTTGATAGCATCAACACTACCTGCTGCATGGTTGGACGTAGTTGTGGATCAGATTGGGTGCATAATAAGCCGATCTGTATGTACATTGCGATCTCATCTGGGATAGCTGATTGTGCCAGTGCAGGGTCCATAATTTCCCAGCTCCTACCCTTCTTGTAAAGTTTGTATGCCTGCACCAACAACAAATATCTGTCAAGATTCGAAAGACTAACGGTGTTTGGTCGATCAGAGGTAAAATGCGGCTGATGAGAATTACCATGTAAACATATGATTAGTACTATTTTCTTTTTGTTTTTTGGTAAGTCAAGGTTAATACAATTATTAGGATTAGTCACGAGCACCATCTTGCAAACTGTTAGCAGACTCGGATACACTTTTTAACATGGTGTGTCATTAACTGCTTAGAACCAAACCACATGGTTTTTCCCGAAAGGCCTCATATCATTCAAGAGTCCCTACTCATTATATTTCCTTCATTTACCAAAGTGGGACTTTGTTCTTACCTCCAAATTTGGTCCATCATGCAAGATTGATGGCCCTCTCGAACCTAGTACCACATGTCCACCATTAAGACTGATGAGCCAGCACGCCACCAAATTGAGGCTTATTTAGAGATCCGTTATGTGCCACCCACATTGTCCAACTAAAATTTTTATCGCCACCAATATGCACCACAAGACTGACAGGCTTTCTCCTTAGGTGTCTCCAACGGGCTAATAACAAATCCTGTTTCCAGGCCATCACTCCATCTCCACAGTCAATCCGACATAGTATCTTTTGACAGGCTAAGCCATCTTAACATGGTGTGATAACGTTCATTTTAGTTCAAACCCGCATGGTTTCACCCAAAAGGCCACAAACCATTTAAGAGGATCTCCACACATTACAAGTATCTTGTTTACTTCAACTACGTATGCGAGACTTTGTCCTCCCCCCACCACCTCCTTTCCCCAGCACAAACAAAAATATTTTCATCTTACTTGTAATATATTAGTTAATAAATTCCGTGCTAGTTCCACACACAGTTGAATTCACAAGGAGGTCCTTTGATTGCATGGGATAAAATATGTGCTCCTAAAGCAGCTGGTGGCCTCAATTTGCTGTATGTTAACTGCTGGAACCAAGCAGAAAATTACTGTGGCATGTATGCAGGAGAAAGGAAAAGCTTTGGGTCATTTGGGTCCACACATACTATATAAAAGGGAGATCAGATTGGAATATTAAGCCTAAGGATGCATCATGGGTGGTACAACAGATTTTCAAGGTGAGACGCTACCTAAAAGAGGCAGGCTACACCCACAATGATATCCAATAATTGAACAAATACTCCGTCAGAAAGGTGTACCACAGAATACTAGGGGAATTCCCAAAAGTGTCGCGGAGGAAGATTACATGCAACAATCAAGGAGCTCCTAAATGGCTGTTCATTCTGAGACTAGCTA
Source organism: Nicotiana undulata (assembly GCA_005239495.1). Lineage (NCBI taxonomy): Eukaryota > Viridiplantae > Streptophyta > Magnoliopsida > Solanales > Solanaceae > Nicotiana > Nicotiana undulata. Next base: position 42,274 of record ML256182.1, on the reverse strand, counting down.
TATATGGAAGGTTGGCTACGAAAAACAGAATCGCTCAATGGGGTATTACCACTGATCTTCTATGCCCCTTTTGTAATAAAGAATAGAAAACCACTCAACACCTCTTCTTTGGATGTGAGATAACTGGTGACATTTGGAAGAAGGTATTGATGTGGCAGAACATTAACAGAGCCAGCATGGTATGGAATGATGAAATCCTATGGGCTATCAATACGTGCAAAGGAAGACGTGCAGGAGCTAGCGTTTATCGTATTACATTGGCAGCACAGTGTACTATATGCGGCAAGAAAGGAACAATAGAATAATTCCAAAAGCAAATGAGGCCAGCAGAGATTATAATTCGACTAATAGTGCAGGAGGTCTACTTTAGAGCAAGTTTGTCAACTAAATTGGGAGCTTACATAAGGAAGTTGAATAACTATCCTATATAGACTGTGTTTACCAGAAATCCAATTGATGTAGGATAAAGGAATTAGATGAACTTGAGGCAGGTAGTTCCAGAGCTTGCATGCTCAGACTACTGCTGTCTCCTTATGTAGTTATTTGGAGCTGTAAATATTCAAAATTTTGATATATAAAATCCGATAATTAGATGGAAAAAAAACTGATAAGTTCTGTCATTCTGCACCTAGTCCTAAGATGGCTCAGTCTAACAGAACGTGCAAAATCGCAACTTATTCCACATCCAAGTACTGAAAAAATGTCTTTGAAGTATTATTGTAAAAAGATTCACTGAATCTCAACTTCTGTTACTTCTAAATCCCTGTTCAAATTTATGCTACCTATGTTGACTTATCCGACTCTGATGAAACTGTTCAATCTTCAACACGGAAAGATGCTCTGAATCAGTATTCCAGCTTAATCTATAGACCTTTATTGCATATGAAAAGTAAAACGAAATATTTCATCGTAGAATCACAAGATCAGAATTTTCTATATAACACCAAATTGGTGTCATTCTCTCATTATTAGATGGAGTCTCATCTATTTGGGTTTTCCTCGACTATGTTTTCTTAGACTCAAAAGGCTATTGCTTATTCCTGAGGAAATGATTTAAAACAGTGCTGAACTAACAGTGTATTGCTTTCTTCTTTCTTTAGCAAATTGATTCTGAGGACACTCCTTTTTACACTCAACATGATCTATGTGACTATCGTGTAAAAGCTGTAGTTCCCCAAATTCATCCATTAAAATTAACTAGTCCAGTTATACAAGGAATATCAAGACAATGTAACCAGACAGGACAAAACAAGTTCGTACCCATTCAAGAAGGCTCTGAGAATCAGGATCTCTGTTAAAGCTTGAATTTTTCTGGCCACTTATGAGCTCCAGAACCACAACTCCGAAACTGAATACATCAGCCTTCACCGATAGATGTCCATACATAACATACTCCGGTGCCATATAGCCACTGCTTCCGATTTAAATCAAATAGAGTCGTTAGCAACATAAAGTGAGCAAATTTTTTTCAAAAAATTGTTCAACCAAATGATTCAACATAGAGGTTCAATAGAATCATACTTAGTACCAGCTACACGGGTGTTAACATGTGTTTGATCTTCAGGGTAGAGTCTGGCCATTCCAAAATCAGCAATCTTGGGCACCCATTTGTCATCAAGTAGGATGTTGCTAGCTTTGATGTCGCGGTGGATGATGCAGTTATGTGAACCTTCGTGAAGGTATAGCAACCCTCTAGCAATGCCATTAATTATATCATGCCTTTGCTTCCAGTTGAGTACATCTCTATTAGCAGATTCTAATACAAGAATATTAGAGTCAGTAATAGCTTCGAAAAACAACTACACATCTTTCTTCTACTAAAAAATCCGAAAGATTAAAAAGATTCAAACAGTAAAGAGTCTAGTGCTGCTAAAACCACCACAAGAAATTGCTTGCCAGTAGAATTATACTAAGTTGCTCGGACACGGGTGTAGGTGTTTGACACAAGTGTGGATCCTTCGAGAAGTAAATTCTAAGATTCGGGGCTACGGATCCTAATGCAAATACGGGTGTGAGGAACCAGCTAAAAATAATTCAGAAAAATAAAAATACAAAAATATCTCTAAATTATGAGAATTTTTGTGGAATACTTACGTATAGCTTGCTAGGTGTCGATTTCTTTATATTCTCAAGTTGTAGATAAGTAAATGATTGATTTCCTAGATAATGAATGCTATTTTCTTCAAATTTACCCTAGTTTTGGTTCTGATTTCAGGAATCAAATTGTATCTCGTCTCGAATATTTCCGTTCGGCGTGGTCAAAGTACCAAAATTGTTTGACCAGATCCAATACGAATCTCAACTCACGCCCATACCAGACTCGTGTTGACACGGGTGCGGCACCTAAAGCGCTATGTCGGAGCAACTTAGACTAAAACGCAGAGATCAATGAACTAGATTTTGGAGAACATAATTCAAAGAACAAATTTCCGAATCGGACCGACAAAGGCATCCTTGGGATCAGCCGTATGAATCCTCACTTTCCCCATTTAAATTCATCTCATACCGACATTATACAAAATAAAAATGAGAAGTACTAAAGTTCTTTATAGTTAGTTCATTTTAAAAGTAGATCCAATCCAAGAACTTACTGAAGAGGATCTTGTCAAGGCTCTCATTAACAACATACTCATAGACAAGCAGCTTCTCTACCCCATGTGCACAATACCCTAACAAATTCACCACATTTCTGTGTTGTACACGAGCCAACAACTTTGCTTCATTCTTGAATTGCTTTGTCCCTTGCCTTGAGCTATGTGATAGCTTCTTCACTGCTATTTCCCTCCTATCTTTCAATATCCCCTATGAATAAAAAAAACATTCTTGACTTTTTCTTCATACCCCATCAAAGACTCAATTTTTTCATACCCAATTCACAAACCAAAAAAAAAAAACATTTTCTTCGTACCCAATTTTTTTTATTTTTTTTAAAAAGGACTCAACTTTCTTAATACCCAATTCACAAGAAATAAAAAGAAGATCAGTTTTTTTTTAAAAGACTCAATTTTGTTGTTTTACCTTGAAAACAGGCCCAAATCCACCTTCACCAAGCTTGTTATCTGGGTGAAAATCTTTGGTAGCAGAAACAAGTACTTCAAAAGGGAATTGCTTCTGTTCTTGTGCTGCAATTTTCTCCAAGTCCTCTTCATTTTGTCCTTTATTATTGGTCAATATCANCAATTTTCCCCAAACCCCCCTCATTTTTTCCTTTATTATTTGTAAAAAACAAAAAAAAAAAAAAAAAAAAAAAAAAAAAGAGATAATCAAGAAGAAAGATACTCACAACAATTTTTACTTACCTTTATTGGAGCTTGAGAAGAAAGGTTTCAAAAAGTTTGAAAGAAGTTTTTTGGGTTTGGTCATAGCAGGTGCACAAAATAATTAATCCATTAATAAAATCAAGGACTTAGTATAAAGTACTAGGAAACAGAAAAATTCTACAATTTTTTTTCTTTATATAGATTTTGAAGTAAAGAAAATTTTGGTGGGATTGGTATAGTATGTGGCTTAGTTCATGAATGAAAATGTATTATGAGAAAGCAGAGAGAAATGCATCATTTGACTCTTTAAAGAAGCAACCGTGTCTATGTGGAATTTCAGAAAAATCCATGGGGTGAGGGGTGGGGGATGTATTCAACTCGTATGTTATTTGCTGATATTTTTTTGTACTAAGGTCTCCGCACACGGCCCAGGTGAAGCCTAGATGCACCGATGATATGTGAGCGGTTGATTTTGACATATACAAGAAGAGGTAAAAGGCGGCCTAAAAAGTATTGGGGCGAGGTGATCAGGCAGGATATGACGCGGCTTCAGATTTTCGAGGACGTGACTCTTGATAGGAATATGTGGAGGTCGAGCATTAGGGTGATAGGTTAGGGGTAGTCGAGAGTTCTTCCCTACTTGTACCGGTTAGTCTGATAGAGTTTTGTTTAGGTTTGTTAGCGGTCTATGTTGTGTTTACATTATTGTTTTGCATAGTTTTGTGTTAATTGTCCTTTCACTCATTTCTTATTGTTATTTTTCTTTATGGCATCTTGTGTTGTTACATGTCTTTTCTTCTTGTTTCTTTTCTGATATTATTGTCTCTCCTGTTGAGCCGAGGGTCAACTGAAAACAATATCTCTACCCTTTTCGGGACTGCGTACACTCCACTCTTCTCAGACCACACTAATAGGATATTAATGGGTATGTTATTATTTTTGTTACAAACATGGCAGAGTTATAATATTAGGTACCGATTTAAATGAACCAGTAATAAAGAATTTATATTAAATATATATAATTACAAATTCAATAAATTATGAGTTTGGTAGTAAATTGAAATTTATAAACATCAAATAAATGTGATGAGAAATAGTTTTGGCAATTTGAACACGGAAAGAGCCTTTCTTGGATGTTGAATAGGAGATAGAGAATTTTGTTGCTTCACAAATTCCATAAATTATAGTTTTTTATCTCTTTACAAATTTATTTTTAATTTTATAATTATGTTTGTTTTTTTATTCACAAAAGATTTATTTTTACACGTAAAAGATTTGTCTTATACACATAAAAAATTTAAAAATATTATTTTTTAAAATTCAAAATCGTAAAAAGAGAAATAGAAATAACACAAATAAATTATAGAGTAATAGTAACAAATATAATGCCACACGTGACGCGAGGGTGAAAAGTGTCATTTTCTAAATAAAATTTTTTGAATTTATTTTTAAGTATATTTCGATTGATTTTGGGGGACAAAACTATGCTGGTAAGCGTCAACTGATTGTTTTGGCCAAAAAATAATTTTCCGTATTTTGGCTCTTAAAAAATGGACCGACCAAAGGATATTTTGCAAATTTTTTACCCTATTTTCGTTCGGACTCAGGGAGAGAGCCAATCGCTTGAGCTACATCCTTTTTTTAAAAATAAAATAAAATTGCACGAGACGCCTTATTTGATCACCCTCATTTAATCTGTATTCATATTTTTAAAATTATTTAACCTATACCTTAAGTTTTACAACTTGAGGCGCTCCTTCTTCCGGCTACCTGTGCAAAACTTCAGCTTATTTAGTGTTGTAGTTTTTACAAATGAACTAAATAACTTCAGCATCTTCTGCTGAGGTTTTTTAAAAAGCTTTATGACAAAACTAAACTTCAGCTTATTTAGTGCTGAAATTTTTACAAATGAACTAAATAACTTCAGCATCTTCTGCTGAGGTTTTTTAAAAAGCTTTATGACAAAACTAAACTTCAGCTTATTTAGTGCTGAAATTTTTACAAAAGAACTAAATATCTTCAGCATCTTCTGTTGAAGTTTTTGAAAAAGTTTTATGACAAAACTAATGAATTCAGGACAAAATTTTAGCTTATTTAGTGCTGAAGTTTTTACAAATGAATTAAATAACTTCAGCAGTTTTTGCTGAAGTTTTTGAAAAAGTTTTATGACAAAACTAATGAATTCAGAACAAAACTTCAGCTTATTTAGTGCTGAAATTTTTACAAATGAACTAAATAACTTCAGCAGCTTTTGCTGAAGTTTTTGAAAAGTTTTATGACAAAACTAATGAATCCAGGACAAAACTTCAGCTTATTTAGTGCTGAAATTTTTACAAATGAACTAAATAACTTCAGCATCTTCTGCTGAAGTTTTTGAAAAAGCTTTACGACAAAACTATTGAATCCAGGACAAAACTTCAGCTAAAACATGCTTAAGTACAACAAATAGAGAATAAAATTTCAGCTAGTAGAATGCTTAAGTTCAGCAATTACAAACAACTTCAGGCCCGTCTCCTAGAATGCTGAAGTTTGTGTGATTACCTTTGCTACTTCACGCCCGTATGTTTGAAGTTTATGTGAAAAGTGGGTATGCTTGCAATTTTTTTGCAAAGCGGAAGTTAAAATGTGACCCAAAAAGCAGGTATAAGTGCTGTTTAACCCAAAAAATAGTTTTCAAGGTCAAAGCAATAATTTTATGTGACGGGCCACAGGCAACCGATTCAATCCGAAAGATATAATTTTTGTTAATGCAAAGTGATAGAGAAATGCAAAATAAATTCAATGACAAACAATATAATAAAAATAAAGCATAGAAATAATTCTTATTGAATAATCCTTGACAGGATGTTGAGCCGAACGGAGCTTGAAGGACCAAACTATGGCTAACTTGGAAGCAAGATGATATGAATTACAATGTATAGAATTGTGGAGAAGAAAGTTCAATTCCCTGATTGTGATAAAACTATGTTTATTTATAGGGATAAATCTAATTAACCATTCTCCTTGAATAAGGGTCCATTATGAGCATTTACTCAACTCATCCATTACTTTTGGAAGACTTGTAACAACTGTGTAAATGCTGGAATTTCGTAACTGATGGGTTAATTCCGTAACTGATGAGTTAATTCCATAACTGATGAGTCAATCCCGTAGCTGATGAGTCACTCTCGTACCTGCTGAGTCAATCCCGTGCCTGTTGAGTCAATCTCGTGTCTGTTGAGTCAATCTTGCAATTGATTGTCTTGTTCTGACCGTTACAATCATTTATTGCATTTATTGTACGTTACATAATTGATTTGTAACCGATGGAGTAATGATGATAAATCTCATATAATCGAGAATTAATTGATTCCTTCCTCATTTGTAATTATGAGATATTTTCCCGTACCTGTTCCGAGCTATTTATGATGACCAGTTCCGAGGCTATCAGGCACGGTATGAGTATGTTCGGTCCCCGGGATGTTTCACATTTCATCTTTACATGTCATTTTCAGTTTTCTCCAAGCTTTGCTGACACGTGTTTCCATTTAATAGACCCACATGGCGAGTCTATTTTTCGCCAATACAGGTGCAAATGCCCTTTTTTGGGGGGTTCAATTAGCTTTCTTTCATTTGCTCCTACACGTTTTCTCATTATTTTTATTATATAATAATGTTAAAAAACTAATACTATGGTTTTTCTAACAAAAGTAAGCATCTTGCGCTTATGATGGAGTACTGTTTTATTTGAAAAAGGATTGTTTTAAAAAAGCATAACGCATAACATCCTCCCAAACCTATGACTATATTACCAACTACACACCCTTTTTTTTTTGGGATCCTATTACCCCTAACTTATTTTGACCAGAATTATTTAACATTGTATGCTCGATTAAAGTCGACCGTGACTACACCTCTTCCAAGCGTGTGAGGACTAAATTTCAAAGGCACGTCTGCTATACAATCGCCACAGGTTATGCCAAATAAGCCATAACAAAGGGTCCCAAATGTTAAACTCAGCTCCTTTATTTGAACCCATTATCATATCACTCTTTCTAAACTTAAAGGGACTATCTGCCATTGTTGAAGAAATTTCTCTGGTACTGCAGAAGTTGAAGATGTGAGTTTCAATCTATAGACTATAAATTACTAATCTTTAGTCAATTCGATTTCATAACCTTTATTTTAGGGTTTGAAATTTCTTCCCCAATTTTTATATGTTAGGAATTAGGGTTATGAAATGGCAAATACCAACTTGAATAGACTTTGTACAAACAAGAAGACTCAATGCTCAATATTGAAGAGCGATGCAAACATGAAATTTTGTTGCAAATGCAGACTTCTTTATCGAAGCGTAATCCTGGCCGAAGATTTTGGTCTTACCACTACTATGGTGTATGTGTTCATTTCTAACACATCTGTTGTGGTTGATTAGCTAAGAGGTCGTTTGGTATGAGGTATAAGAAGGTATAAGGGTGGTATAAAAATTTAATACCACCTTAATACTTTGTTTGGTTAGCAAACCAGGTATAAGTTATCCTGGTGTTAATTTTAACACTGGGATGACTTATACCTTATAGAAGGTGGGGTAATTAGAACCGGTATAACTTATACCTTCTTCTTAGAAATTATGCAATTTTCATTCTTAATACAACATACCAAACAATGAATAAACAACAATCTCAGCATAACTTATCCCAATATAACTTATACCGGCATAACTTATACCGGTATAAATCGTATTCCAACCAAACGACCCCTAAGTGTATTGTCATTACATTGATTCCAATTTATGAAATTTTCAAGCCAAAAATTGCAGAGTTTTTCAATGGAGGGCAATGAAGTTGACGAAAGATCGAAGTTTATTCTTCCAAGATTGTTCGACGAAATTAAAGAGATGGAAGAAAATTTGGTGCATTATGACAACCTCAAGATGCAGTTGGTTGAGCTTGAATGTCTGAAAAATGCCAACATTAATTTTGTTGTGACTGATGATGAAAAAGAGAAGGGGGCAAAGGAGAAAAAGAAAAGGACCTGGTGTTTGTTTAATAGGAAGTTCATTTTATGTATTGCGATTTGTCTTGTTTTTATGTGTTGATTATAGCCTAATCCAAATTGGAAACTTGGAGAGTGATCAAATGAAGATGCAATAGCAGTTTTGTTGCAATGACAATTGTTTTGTGTTGTAGCAATTATTTAGAAGTGTTCGGTTAAGTTTGTAATAACTCTATTTTGTTGTAATTGTGGTATGTAACTTTATTTTAGCATATGATATGTAAAATTTAATTATGTATGAATTGCTCACTTGGTATGATCGATTCCCAGATTCTTTCAACTACTATGTATAAGCCACATTGAGGTTTTGTGTAAATGAAAAGACACCACTGAATTTCATAAAAATATAGCTACAACATTCCATAAATACCACCAAAATCAATCATTAAAATATCAAATGTACTAAGGCAGCATTTGAAAACTAATATATTATCGTTCTAAAAGGATAAAAACTGCAGATTGCAGTCAACAAAAATAACCAAATGTCTAGCTTAGGATAAACAATGTCTGTTTGTAGTCAACCAAAAACATCAAATAATTGTTTGCTTATAGATTGAAGTCAACAAAAACAACCAAATCTACTGGGGATGTGCAGAACTACTATTCTGACTTAGGTTGTTTAAACCACCAGTCCTTGTTTGAATTCTATGTCGCCCTCTAATATCTTGAAGCCTTCTTATTTTGATTGATGGTTTTTCCTTTCATTTCAGTCCACTACTTGGTTTGAAACCAATGTCACCAGTTACATCAGTTGATCTTGTTATCATTATTGGTCTAGTGGACTCTATACTGGCACTTGACTTAGATACTATACTACTACTTGGCATATCAGGATACAAAGAAAGAATAGCTAAATAAGTTATCATAAATATACAAATATATCGAATATAATAAAGAATGTACACTTTGTTATAGTACAAAAGATCATCAACTATGTTCTTACGAAGCATACTGAGTGCTTTCAGGTTTTTCTTGAATGTAGCCTCATATGTACTTCTAGCACACTTCTAGAACAACATCCTCCTCTGAATCCCTCTCCAATTCTTTGACTAATTTGCAAGGATGTGTCTGGTACATATCTTGTGCTCACTAGCTGGTATAATATCTTGAATTGCTGCTAGAAGTCTCTACAAAAAGGAAATTGGGTAGTATTCAAACATGAAAACACAAAAAAGAATATCAAAAAGGCTGAAATGATATACCTTTTGCATGTCTGTAATCAAGGTGAAACCCCTTCCATCTCCTAATACCAAGTTATTCTTAAGCAAAGACACAAACCATGTATAAGAATTTTTGTTCTCATATTCCACTACTACCCAAGAAAGTGAAAGCATTTAGTTGTTGGCATTCTTAGCTATGGAAACTGCCCTCTACTAACTCCATTCAAGAAACAACCATCTAAACCTATGCATTTTCTGCACCCCATAAATGCATTCTTCAATGCACCAAAACAGATGTAGAAACTTTGAAATATTGCCTTTCCAGATTCATCAACTTCACCAAGTTTCACCACACATTTACTCTCAGGGTTGGTCGTTAACAATTCATCTCTGTAATAAAGAATTCTTCCAAACTCAAGAATATGGTCACCCATAATTTCTTTCAATACTTTGTCTCTTGCTCTCCTAGTTGTGGTCTTGCCAACATGCACTTTAAACTTCTTCCTAATTAATTCTTGTAACTTCAACACTGATATGTTTGGTTGTTCAACTATTTTATCTTAAACACTTTATCCAGGTATTTAGGTTTGCAAAAGTAATTTCTGGCGACCCTATTACACTTGTGAACTGGATTATAAGTCATAATCACAAACTTATTACTTGAAGTGTCAAGGCTTGCATACAACAACCATGAACAACTGTCCTTGCACCTCACCCTTGCTCTTGTTGGCTCATTCACATACTTTTTCACTTGAACCCTCATTTTGAACAGCGTACTTGGTTACTACATCTCTAAATTCATCCACATCTGCAACAATCATACCCAGTTGCCACAAAACATTTTTAGTTGTCGGATTATAAACCACCTTCTTTGTAGAAGAAGATCTTCTTCTTGGTGGATTTACCGTAACTTCTTTCTCCTCTTCAACCCAACATTCATCTTCATCTGTTTCAAAGCTACAAGCATCAGAACTTGGGTAATATGGTTCATCACCCCTATCCCACCTTCTATACTTTTTTACCTGTTTGAGTTTCATCAAACCCCAGATCTTGTCTAGCTACACTACGTGAAACATTATCAGGGTCATCGTGAGCTTTTTCCTTTATTTTTCTTCCTTGGAAAGACTTTCTCTCAGTCCTAACCTCTATGAACTCTTCATGTATATCACTTCCATAATCCTCTACAACATCACCAAAAAATCACTGTCTTCATAACTTGAACTATTTTCAGTTGATTTATCGAATTTCTCCTCAATCGAGGATGAATCTGGATCTGGATCTGCTAGAGGAGTTGCTAAACCAGATTTCTCTACACCCACGTGCTGGACATATACTTCCAAAATAGCTCCATTTTTCAAAAACTATGTAATTCTTGAAAGATCCCTGTCATTGTTTATATTTTCTATAATGCCACAGTTAGGTGGCCTAACGCTAAATGTGCAACTGCTATTGTATCCTAATTCTTTAATATAGTCCCATTTACCCTAAAAACGGATAACAATTGAATTTATATGTGGTTTTAAGGAGACGTGATATAACTTGGCACAAACTGGAAAAGTATATAAAATACAATTGGAATTGACTGTAAAAGAAATAAATGCAAACCAAATGAATCGTACAGCCTTGGACCTCGAGTTAGGTCATCCTCGAACCAAGTGAAGATTCCACGGATAGAGTAACAGAATATTGAAAGCTAAAATCAGGCAGTGTATTGCTTTGTATTGCGTAAATGTGATGTGTTTTACAAATGATCAGACCCCTTTATATCGTAGGGGAGTCTTACTTTTGTTACAACTCTAAATACAGTAAGAAATCTCATGATTGGCTAATTAATCAGTCTTTTATTGATACGTGCCGAGATTTTCGCCGTGATCCTTGATCGATTACTGATATTTTGGCTTTCTGTTACTTGACTAGGTAAAATTCCCTTAGTCTTGCTCGTTTGCTTAGTCTCGATCTTAGCCGATATCGAACTTTATCGGTCTCTAGGTCATGAGGTCAGCAATCTGACTTCGTATCATAACTCGATATAACACGATGTTGAACCTTGGCCTATCATGTTCCAGTCTCGATTAGTCATACGGAGGGCAATCTCGATTTTGACCGTATACAGATAGTCTCGTATTTTCTCGAAAAGAAGATAAAGATAAATGATATGAATTTCCAATTCCGTTTCGATGGGTAATGACGTCAGTGATGAGCCTGACTATGACGCAAGCAATAAAAACGTCATATCGGTCCAGTTACCAAGGCATTAAATGCCTATTAGTCGTTGGTCAACCACTACCGGTTCTGAATCGTCAGCAGCAACTTATAAGAACCCTAGCCCTTTCTCATTCAAACTTTTACACTCAAAGCTCTTCATACTCTTTCTTTTTGTTCAAAAAATCCCTTTGCTTTACAATTTTCACACCCAAATTTCTCGAACTCTAATCAAACCGCATACCATCCTAATTATCTTTTCTCTTGTTATCATTGGCTAAAACTTCAAAAATCGTGCCGCAAAAGGAAGCCACGACCCGCCGGTGGTAAGGCTGCAACGGAGCCCCACCCCGAGGAATTCGTTCCGGTAGGGTGCCCAACTATCACTGGCTTTAAGGTCGAAAAGACCTCCTCGGTGTCGGGCCGATGTGAGCCGGCCTCGAGGTATATATGTACAATCACTGAAGACATCCTCGACAAAGTTAAAGAGGAATGTAACTGGGACAAAAAGGATTTAGTAGTTCCTTCGCCTGAGGAATCGATCACTACTCATGTGGAGGAGTTTCTAAGTGCTTACACTTACCCCTTCACGCTGGGTCCCTTAGACCATGTCATTGTCACCTTTTGCAAGAGATACAACGTGACCCTCGGCCAGATCCATCCTTCCTTCTGGAGAATAGTGATTCTCCTTCTATTCTTCACAAGAAAAATCGAGGGGTGTCCTTTCACCCTCTATCACCTTATGCGCCTTTACAGTCCCCGACTCTATCGATGAGGACTGATCAAGCTTGCCTGTCGGGACAGTAGGGCCCCATTCTTCAAAATAGACAAATCTCAAAATTGAGGTTGGATGGGCCGATTTGTCCCAATAAAGACTTCGGACCTGATCCCTACTACGGACATGCCGTTCCCTGAGAAGTGGAACATGAATCGTAAGTAGCACTTCATCTTGAATGTTCAATTTGATGTTTTACTTTCTATTTTCTTTCCTCATCTATGTTTTTGGTGTTGCAGTTGTGGCCCAGATGCTGGACCCAATTCCGGAACTCAAGCAATGGGTCGAGGGCGTGGTGTCATAGAGACCCTACTCTGAGCGTGCTTGGACGAATTTGTCTAAGGTTCTATGGGAGGCCCGCAATCATGGTAAGTTTCTTTCTTGGAATGATTATCATTTGGGCTTCTTCTCAAATTTACTCATGTTTTTTCTTTTGTAGGTATCAGGAAGGACGTAGAAATGAGACCCCCATCTGGTGACGAAGAAGTCCTTCCCCAACCACCTGATCTGAAGCAGGCTAAAGAGAAGAAGAGGAAAAGGTCCCCGAGTCCCCCGGGCTCAGAAAAGAAAAGACCGACAAGGAGGCCTCGCAAGCCCAAAGGGGACACCGGTGTTATGCCTTCGGATTCAATCTGCCGATAAGGGATGAGTCTGAAGAAGAAGAAGAGGAAGATAATTCCAAACTAGTGGCCCGTGTGCGGGCTGGTTCTTCGATACAAAAGTCCTCCGAACCAGAGGAGGTTGATAAGGGAGCTTTGGCCGAAGTTCCTTAACCAAAAAGAGTTGAGGCTATTCTGTCCCCAGCCGAGATGGTCGAGAGGGAGATCAGAGCTGAGGCTTCCCGAGAAGCGGAAGAAGTCCCGAGGGATGAGCTCGGGGTGATCGATATTTCTGGATCCCCTCAGGTTTCGGACGATATGATTCGTGAGGCCAATATGTTGGAAGGCCGCTCTTACAAGGGCCTTCAGGGGGCGACTGATATCCATGGCTTCTTAGACAGTCTTGAGTCTGTTGCCTCGGAGTATGTCACTGGGTTTGGTGATTTATCGGTACGCTAGTAGGTCTTCATCGATCCCAAGATTGGTGGACCGATTCCCGTCCCCAAGTGTTAACCCTGGCCGCAGGTGGAATATAGTGCTTTCTATCTTGGAGGATGCCCGGGTCTTCTCTCCCCCGTAGGGATTGCTAGTTATCTCAAATAATTGGTGACCGAGGATGACCAAGCCGTGATGAATGCGGTGGGAGCCGCTTGCCTGTTTAATAAGGCCCAACATGCTCTAAATCGGGTAACTTCGAGAGTCTCTGTATTATTTCTTTTAAACTTATATTTGTAGATAATTATAACATCTTATTCCTTGCTTGCAGGCTTCAGTGTTGCATCATGAGGCTTTCCTCCGAGTTCGGGAGGAGCACGAGGCCGAGGTTCGGGACCTCACTAAGAAAAGTGACACTTACAAGCTTCTCAGTGAGAAGCTTCAGGCCGATTTAGTAACGACTCGGGATGAACATACCGAGATGGCCAAACAGCTATTCTGTGTGCTTCATGATAGTGAAGACGAATTAGAGATAATGACTAACGATCCGGTCCGGCAGAGGCTCGAGCAGATCGGACAGTTCCAGACGTAGGTAGATGCGATACAAGCCTAGTCTAAAGAATTCATGAAGAACATGGACATCCTAGCCTCGAAAAAGGAGATCGTCCAAGCACAAGTGGAGTCGGCCAAGACCCAACTCCAAGCTGCAAAAGGGAAGGCCTTGGTGCATGTCGAGAAGATCAGGGAGCTTCAATATCAGTTGGATTTTGTCGTTTCTGATAAGGCAAGCTTGGCTAACGAAATCGGAGTGTCCAGATCTGGGGTGGCCGTGGCCAACACCAAAACTGATGCTAAAGTGGAACAGTTTAAGGTCGACGTCGAGGCCATCCAGGCCAAGGACAAGAGCATGGTGGATCATACAAAATGGCAAGCTCGAAGGGGATCCCTTGAGGGAGTTCATGCCCAGGGCTTCGATATTATGGCCGAAATCAAAAATGCCAAAGCAGAGGAAGCCAGGGCCCGGAGGGTGGCCTTCCCTACGGAAGACTCTAAGATCTTAAGTGAAAAGACGGGGAAGATCCTGAGGATGGAGACGTGACCTCCGATGAAAACCAAGACACTTAGGACTTTATATTTTTTGTTTTTCTTTTGCACTTTTTCTGAGGCCGTTTTGGCCGTTGTAAGTTTTTGGATTAGGCCGATTTGGCCTTTGTAAAACATTGTTGTATATAAATATAAGGCTTTGCTTTCCCTTTCGGATCTTAAATTTTTCCTTTGCTTTATTATTTTGTATTCACAAAGGTTGAAATGCCTTAGCATGAAACAATAAGGTTGTGTTCAAGGGTTCTAACAAACCTTGCCTTTCTGGGTTAAGGTGTTATTAGGGTTCGATGTCACTGCAAGTCTTCCCCAAAAATATCTTAAGTTTATGACTTTGCCGAGGGTAGCCTTTAGAACCGGTCGTGAAAGAATTTTATTTCTTTTTCAAAGGCCTATTTTTGTTACGCATTTCGGACGTCTTCGAGCTGTGTTAAATTGACCATGGACTTTTAGTTCGGGAGTCACTCATTGGGCTTGTTTTCCCGTTTTTCCAGGGCTTGCTAGGGATAATAGTCCCCGAGTGGGGTGGTAGTTGCCTTTGGAAATCGGGGAGTTTCCTATTAGGTCTTTTGCTCCCGAGGTCCGATGACTTGAGCTGTTTAAGTTGGACTACAGTCCTCGAGTGAGGGAGTGGTCGTTCGTATTCCGGTTAAATATTGCCCTTGGGCTCACTATTTTTGGAAGTACAAATCTCTTTAAGAGATTTAAAGAGTAAATATTTTTAAAACATAAGATGTCTGCAAGGAAAGTACATCTCTTTATGCCAGGGCTCGAGAAATCTATGTGGGCACGATTCGTTTTGATCGTTTGACCCTTACAATAAATCTTATCTATCAAGACCATCCCTTTATGAAGTAATTTCCTTGTTATAGTTGATATTCGAAGATAACGCATATACGAGGGTAGCCCCCCCCCCCCCCC
>ML256182.1:0-26673 GCA_005239495.1 Nicotiana undulata | reverse complement strand
TACGAGGGTACCCCCCCCCCCCCCAATATTCGTGGTTGATTGAAAAGGAACCTCAGATATTGTTGAATTGATCTTCGGTGCCGATTCGTAATCGGGATTGATTCTAAGTTAGCACGATTCATTTTTGCCTCGTTAAGAACCTAGCCGAAAAACATATTTGGGACACAACCGATTTAAGGCGAAAAGAGTGAAACACATGCTTTCGACCTGAAACTTCGTTATGTTCGTCAAAAAATCAATCGTCGTTTCTTGTTGACCACCTGCAAGTGTTAGCCTGAAATAAAAAGGAAATTGAAAGAGGTTGTACCTTAGTAGTAATACCGTTTTAGGTGAGATACGTTCCAATTGCTCGGTAGTTGTTCTCCATTCATCGTTTCGAGTTTGTAGGACCCTATTCCAGTGACCTCGTGAATCTGGTACGTTCCTTCCCAGTGTGGACCTAATTTCCCTTCATTCGGATTTCGGGTGTTCAGGGTGACTTTCTTTAGAAATAGTTCCCCGATGTTAATATATCGAAGATTGTCGCTTGTAGTATCTTTCGATTCGTTGTTTTAGGCCGGCTAATCGAACTAGGGCGGCTCCACGCCTTTCATCCGATAGTTCTAGGCTCATATTCATGGCCTCGGCATTTGACTCCTTTGTTGCATTTCGGAACCTGATACTCGGCTCCCCGACTTCGAACGGTATAAGAGCTTCGGCTCCATAAACTAATGAGAATGGGGTATCCCCGGTACTGGACTTCGAGATTTTGCGGTATGCCCAAAGAACTTTGGGTAGAATTTCCTTCCACTTTCCTTTGGCGTCAATTATCCTCTTCTTACGATTTTGGATGATGGTTTTGTTGATCGATTCGACTTGACCGTTCCCTCTAGGATGAAAAGGTGTTGATAGGATTCTTTTGATATTGTGATCCTCGAGAAATTTGGTTACTTTGCTGCCGATGAATTATTTTCTGTTATCACACACAATTTCGGATGGCATCCTGAATCGACATATGATGTGATCGAAAATGAAGTCGATGACTTCCTTCGCCCTAAATTTCTCGAAGGACTGTGCTTCAACCCACTTAGAAACATAGTCAGTCATAAATAAAATAAATTGAGCTTTACCTGGTGCCCATGGAAGAGGGCCAACGATGTCCATTCCCCACTTCATGAATGGACATGGCGACAAGACCGAATGGAGTAGTTTCCAGTCTTGGTGAATCATTGGTGCATGTCTCTTGCATTTGTCGCATTTTTGAACAAACTATTTCGTATCTTTTTCCATGTCGATCTAGTAATAGTCGACTCTGATTACCTTTTGGTCCAGTGATTAGGCACTAGAATGGTTTCTACAAGTGCCCTCGTGAACTTCCCTTTGAACATATTCGGTATCTCCCGGTCCCAGATATATCACTAGTTGACCATCGAACATTCTCCTGAACTAGGTTCTGCCTTCGGACAAGGTGAATCGTGCTACCTTCATGAGCATGGCCCTCAATTCTTTTGGATTTGAGAGAAACTTCCTGGTCTTCAATAACTCTATGTATTTATTTCTCTAATCCAAGTCAAACTTGTGGAGTTTATCTTGGTGTGGCCTTCTTCGACCAGTGACCTCATACCCTGCTCGACTGTGAACACCTAATTTTTGCCCCGCATGGAAATTACTCCTAAAAATAATCCAAAAATAATTTTTACGAATTTTAGGAGTTTATGTTTATTTAGTTGCATTTCATGCATGTTTTAATATTTTAAAATTATAGGAAAATCATAAAAAATTGTCACATTTTTCATTTAGTGCCATTTCAGGTTTAAACTGTATTTTTAGGATTTAGTTACATTATTAAATACATCTTCTAAAAATCAAAATTGCATTCGTAGGTTAATTAATCAATTAGTTGCACTAGTCCATCACTAGATAAAATAAATACATAGGCTAGCCAAGAAATAGATTTTTTAAATTAAAATTTGAGCATAAAATGGCTAAAAGAGTGAGAAAAGAAGGGTGTCCAAATTGGGCCAAAATCAGTGGTCCAGTACCCCAAATTCAGCCCAATTCCCACACCCCAACCCAGAACCCGCGACCCGTTTACCCGACCCATTTTTCCCTCATCTTTTAAACTATACCTAGACTTAATCTCTAGGAGACCGACCGTTTATCCCCCATCTGATGGATCTTCTTCCTCAAAAAGAAGACAGACCTAAGGAGACCGAATTTTTAATGAAAAATTTCCCCTTCCCCTTACGAAGAAACAACCGATTCCCTCTATATACCCTCAATTTTGGACAGACTCACAATAGAGGAGAGAGAACCAGCGCCTCCTCCTCTTTCGGATGATTTCACCTTCTTCTTGGTACCAACCGAAAAAGAGATACACACGCATACACTTACGTCGATAGAAAGAAGAAATACAACTCAAATTAGCTGAAAATCAGTTTAGCATTCTGGGTCTGTTTGAGCGATGTTGATAGAATTGCTGTCTTGTCACTGGTTTTGCCAATTCTGCGTAGCTAAGCTCCGTACCAGTTCATCTTTACCTTTATTTGGTTCGTTTTATTCTTGTTCCACTACTGTCCAGGTATTTTACATTCGAATCTGTATCTCTGAACTACCTGTGTATTTAAGTAAAGGTTGTGGTAGTAAAATATAACCATGTGCTACTACTATTTAATGATGTACCATTCAACATGATTTGTGTTGCATTTACACGATTCTCTGATGGTGATGCGCTTCTTTGGCAAAAAAAAAATTCTTAAAAATAATAAAGTGTTACTAGTTGTGTACACGTACGCGTGACACGATTTAAGCGCCGATTTTCAAAATAAAACCATTGGTTGATATTTTATTATGTTTGTTCATGAACCATTTGCTTGTGGTATTTGTTGAGGAATTTTCGTTGATTTATATACTGATTTGCCATGAGTTTTGATTGTATAGTCATGACCATATATATACCACACTCGGGTGTGGCAACTTGTGCCCCCGACTCTACCTTAAAACAATAATAAAATCGCACGTAGCAATCGCGGGTGCATTTCTTGTGACGTGGTTGCGATGTGTCCAAACACAACAAGTGCACGTCATCGTGACTTGTTCCAAGATAAATCCATAAATATACAAAGTGGTTTATATACATATTCCATAAGTTAAAAAAATACCTCTTTTAGGTAAAATTTCCAAAACTTAGAGAATAATTGAGTATCATCTCAAATAGTCATTTTTAATCGTCGCGACCATATTCATGACTATATAATCTATACTCGGATGTGGAAACTCATGTCCCCGACTCTAACTCGAAACAATAATAAAAATCACATGTTGTAATTGCGGGTGCATTTCATGTGGCGCAGTTACAATGTGTCCAAAAACAAACAAGTGCACGCCATCGTGACTTGTTTCGAGATAAATCCATAAACACGAAAAGCGGTTAAAAATTTAAAGATGCTAAATGCACAATAGGTTAAAACACGTAAATAATCAGATGATTTAGACCAAATATTAATAGTTAAGCGACCGTGCTAGAACCACGGAACTCGGGAATGCCTAACACCTTCTCCCGGGTTAACAGAATTCCTTACTCGGATTTCTGGTTCGCAGACAACTTAAAATAGAGTCTAAACTTCCTCGGTGTTGGATTTCAATAAACGGTGCCCCGGAACATCGTCAAAAATCCGGGTGGCGACTCTGAAAAATAATAAATAAATCCCAAATCCGAATAATGTCACTTAAAGTGGAAAAACTCCCTTATTACCCTTCATTAATCGGGGGTAGTGAAAAAGGAGGTGTGACATCGACGACCCCCGAATTGAGCTCATTGTCCTCGACCGATGACCTTAAGTTCGCGAGGGCATCAACCTCACTATTCTGATCTCGAGGCACATGTTGCAAAGTCCTCTCCTTAAATCGGTGTAAAGTTACTTGTAACTTATCCATATATCTTTGCATTCATTCTTCTCTAACTTCAAAGGTTCTGTTAACATGATTCACCACGAGGAGAGAGTCGCACTTGGCTTCAATCACCTCTGCTCCCAAGCCTTTGGCTAGTTCGAGACCTGCAATCATGGCCTCATATTTGACCTCGTTGTTAGTCAATTTTACAGTTCTATTAGATTGTCTAACCATGTTTTTTGTGGATGGTTTTACCACGATGTTGAGTTCGGACTCTTTTGCATTCGAAGTACCTTCCATAAAGAGGATCTAGATTCCTGAGGACGTACCCGAGTTTACCAACAGTTCTCTTTCAACCTCGGGTACTAGGGCCGGCGTGAAATCATCCATGACGTCTGCCAAAATTTGAAACTTAATGGTTGTTCGGGGTCGATATTTAATATCATACTCGCTGATTTCTACGGCCCATTTGGCCAACCGTCTCGAAAGCTGGGGCTTATGAAAAATATTTCAAAGTGAATAAGTTGTTACAACATATATGGGGTGACATTGAAAGTATGGTTTTAGTTTCCTAGAGGCGCTTATCAAAGCGAGCGCCAATTTTTCTAGGTGGGGATACCTGGTTCGGCCTTACCTAAGGTCCGACTAACATAATAGATAGGAAATTGCGTACCTTGTTCTCCTCATACTAGGACTCCACTTACCGCTATCTCTTATACTGCCAAATACAAGTAAAGTTGTTCGTCTACCTTCGACGGGTGAAGCATCGACGGGCTCGATAAGTAGCGTTTAAGCTCTTCCAAGGTCCTCTGCTACCCGAACACGCATTTTTACGGGTTCAATTTCATGTTGTATTTCCTCAATATACTGAAGGTCTCATGCAAATGCTTCAAATGGTCCTCTGCTCGCAGGGACTTAACTAGCTAGTCATCGATGTAAACTTTCATAGATTTCCCTATTTGTTCTTCGAACATCCGGTTTAATAGGCATTGGTAAGTGACACCAACATTTTTAATCCAAATGGCATTACATTATAGTATTAGGTACCATATTTAGTGATGAACAAGGTCTTTTCTTGATCATCCAGGTTCATCTATATTTGGTTGTACCCGGAATAGGCATCAAGAAAACTGAGGATCTCGTGGCCGGCCGTGGCATCGATCATGTGATCGATATTAGGCAAAGGAAAAGAATCATTGAGGCATGCCTTATTTAGATCTTTGTAATATACACACATTCTAAGTTTGTTCCCTTTATTAGGGACTACTATTACGTTTGCTAACCATTCGAGGTATTTTACTTCCCGGATGGACCCTATTTTAAGAAGCTTGGTTACCTCGTCTTTGATGAAGGCGTATTTGACCTCGGACTGGGGTCTTCTTTTTTCTTCACCGGACGGAACTTCGGGTCCAAACTTAGTTTATGAGTGGTGATTTCCGGTGGGATCCCTGTCATGTCGAGTTGGGACTTAGAAAAGCAATCCATGTTAGCTATAAGAAATTGAATAAGTTTTTTCCTAAGCTCAGGAGTTAACCCCGTGCCCAAGTATACCTTGCGTTCGGGTAGATGCTCGATCAGTATGACTTGATCCAGCTCTTTGACCGTTGACTTGATGGCTTCAGAGTCATAGGGGGCTGTGAAGTGTCGAGGGACCCCATAATCATCATCTTCGTCAGTCCCCTACTTCTCTGGTTGGGTCGAGGCCGACGTCTGTGATTGCTATTTGGCCTCCTATTTTCCCTTCGAATTTGACCCCTTCGTCGATGAGAGTGCCGATACCTCATGTCGCTCTTGATCACATGGAACTTCGTCTCCTGGATGGTCCCGGCCATGTTCATTGGAAAAGTTGTCTCGCCCTTAATGGTTTCACATACCATGTTGAAGCCGTTTAGTACTCGGGTCGCGGGCACAACCTGATCCTGTAGGTCGAGTTATTCTACGACCCTCAATTGAATGATCTTGGCTAAACTACCTGGATCAATTAAAACACGTTTAACTTAAGTCTTATTCATGAGTACAAATATCACCACTGTGCCGTTATGGGGTTGCATGGTCCCTTCTTCGTCCTCGCCGTTGAAGGATAAAGTTCCTTCTGGTATGTAACCCCGATTTTGCTTCTCCCTTGTGATCAACACCTTGGTGCGTTTTAACACTGGTCTTCGAGGAGCATCGACCCCTCCAACAATCATGTGAATGGAGTGTTGCGGTTCTTCTTGCTCGTTCTGTTTGCTGGAATCTCTATTCCTGAAGTGATTCTTGGCTCGGTCACTTAAAAACTCCCGAAAGTGTCCGTCGTTGAATAACGGGGCTACTTCCTCCCTCAACTGTCTGCAATCTTACGTTCTATGGCCATGGGTGCCATGATACTTACACATTTGGTTGGGATTTCTCTGGGCTGGATCAGTCTGCAGAGGTCAAGGCCATTTAGTATCCTTGATACGTCCGATAACTGATACGATGGAGGATGCGTCAACATTGAAGTTATATTCTTAAAATTGTGGTGCTTCTTTAGGTCCGGTATGCCTGTCGAAACCATTCTCATGAGCCCTCGAGAACTCTGGCCTCGATCATTTCTCCTTTCACCTCGAACAGAGCTGTGCCCAGGTCCGTTGCCCGAACAATCTTCATTATATGGCTGGTAACGATCCCTGTTCAACCTTGGTTCTCGATCGATGTCCCTTTTGACTCAATCGACGGGCCTAATAGGATAAACGGACCCGTAAGGAGTCCCTAACTGGTTGTCTTCTACTTTAATCTTTGATTGGTACCTTGTATGCACATCTGCCTAGTTAACATATGTGTATTCAATCAAGTTCTGCTTTAACTATTGTGAAGCCACTGAGCTTCGTACATTTAGTCCTTGAGTGAAGGCTTGAACGACACAGTCATCAGCGACCGATGGTAGATCTATTCGTTCCATTTGGAGCCGAGACACAAACTATCTGAGCATTTCGTTATCTTTCTGCTTTACCTTGAAGTGGTCTGACTTCCTAGTCTCGTTCTTTATGGCTCAAACGTGTTCTTTAACAAAAGAATATGCAAGCATGGGAAAAGAATCAATAGAGTTAGGTGGTAAATTATGTTACCATATCATTTCTCTCGTTGATAGGGTCTCCCGAATTTCTTCAGTAATACGGATTCGATTTCGTCGTCCTCTATATCATTCCCTTTAATTGCACATGTGTAAGAAGTGACATGCTCGTTGGGGTATATTTTTCCATTATACTTAGGTAGTTTTGGCATACGGAACTTCTTGGGGATCAGTTTAGGAGCCGCGCTGGGGGGGGGAGGGATTTTGTACGAGCTTCTTGGAATCCACACCCTTCAATATTGGCGGTGCCTCGGGGATTTGATCAACCCTGTAATTATATGTTTCCTCCTTCTTGTCATTTGCTTCGATCTTCTTTCCCCCGATTTAACTCGCTTTATTAGTTCCTCAAGCATCTTCATGATTGTGGGATTGGTCCCCGAATCATTTCCGTTCGATCTCCTTTACACTGATTCGACCCTGTGAACAACTTTCTGGGACGGCTCGGGCTCGATCCTGCTTGGTGCATGGTTCGGGTTTTGGAGTTATGCTATTACAACTTGGTGAGCCTGCAACATCTCGAAGATCACCCGAAGACTGATTCCGCCTTCTTCACCGCCCTGTGTGCTTTGAGCGGCCGATCGAACATCCCTGCGGACGCTACTCTCGGGATCGACAACCAAATTTGCATTAATGACAACACGGGAACTGATGTCGATTGGGTCTTTGGCCGGAACTCCATCGNGGAACCCCCCCGAGCGAAGATGGGTGTTCTTTCTTTGGGGGGGGGGGGGGGGCTATGTTGTCATTTTCATCATGATGACCGAAGTTATTGTCCACGTGTACGGGTGCTGCTTGAGAGTTCGACATGTTGATCCTGGAATCAAAGATATTCACAAGAACAAGTGTAAAATAGTGTGTGTTACGAAGGTTAGTACCAGGCAATCACTATTATCCTTAGCCCCACAGTTGGCTCCAAGCTGTTCACCCTAAAAATAGGTAACAATTAAATTTATATGTGATTTTAAGGATATGTGATATCACTTGGCACAAACTGGGAAAATATATAAAGTAATATTGGAATTGACTGTAAAAGAAATAAATGCAAACCAAACGAATCGTACAGCCTTGGCCCTCGAGTTAGGTCACCCTCGAACCAAGTGAAGATTCCACTGATATATGATAGAGTAATAGAATATTCAAAGCTAAAAGAAGGCAATGCATTGCTTTGTATTGCGTAAATATGATGTGTTTTACAAATGATCAGGCCCCCTTTACATAGTACAAGAGTTGTACTTTTGTTACAACTCTAAATACAATAAGAAATCTCATGATTGGCTAATTAATCGGTCTCTTCTTGATACGTGCCGAGATCTCTGTCGTGATCCTTACTCGATTACTGATATTTCGGCTCTCCGTTACTTGACTAGGTAAACTTCCCTTGGTCTTGCTCGGTCTCTATTTTGCTTGGTCTTGATCTTGGCCGATCTCGATCTTGATCGATCTCTGGGTCACGAGCTAAGCAATCTGACTTCGCATCATGGCTCGATATAACACGTGGTTGAACCTTGGCCTATCATGTTCCAGCCTCGATTAGTCATACGAAGGGCAAACTCGGCTTTAACCATATACAAGTCCACCAACTCAAAATAAGATACAATATCAACATTAACGTTCACATATTCAGTCATTACCCCACCCACATATCTTGATTCCCCACTTTCAACCTCTAAGGCCGCGCCATGAAACAATATCAAAGTCACAAATATAAACACACTCATACCTGAATGCAAATAAAAAATAACAATAAATTCAGACAAATCTCCAGCAACAAAGTTATTGTGCCGAAAATGGGGTAGCATTAGAAAACTATTTATTTACTTACAACCAAAAACACATCATTTTAAACATAAAATCAAAATTTAGTATTAAAATCAACACCCAAACCCCTCAGTTTCAAAACCAAAATCTCATAATTTTGTACAGTGACATATGTTTACAAAAACCTAAACTACCAAAAAAATCAATTAAAGACGGTAAAGAGATAACTTTTAGTCTTGGATTGTGACGAATAAATAGCTAATGGTTCTGCTTTTGATCTTGATTGTAACACCACAATATCAAATTAAATCCTAGATTATAATGCCCTACTGAAATTGAAGACGATAAATCATAAAAACAAAGATTACATACTTCTTTGCATTATATTAGAATTAGAGCCAATTTTGCAATAGAATAAAAAAAAATTTATGACTGGAGTGATTTTATAGAAGAAATCGAAGAGGGGAGATTGAAAATTTGGTTTGAACCGTAGAAGATGGGAGAGTATGAAAGGAAAAAATGAAGGGGGTCGGGTTCAATTAATGAATGAGTTTAGTTTAGTTTAAAATAAAGAGGGATCTTATAAAATAAAAAGGAATTGGGTGGGACCTATTAGCGCGTGTATACACCGATAATATTATAAATGGGGGAAGAGTTTAATTGAGCATATAATGTTAAATATATTCTGGTCAAATAAAGTTAAGGGGGTAATAGGACCTCCCCCTCCCAAAAAAAAAGGTGTGTCGCTGTAATATGGTCATAGGCTGGGAAGGATCTTTATGCATTATCCCAAGCAAAATGGCACTTTGGGACGTCTTTCAAGAAATATTAATTAGAAAAGGGAATGGACTATTCTACCCTTATTTATGTCTTAAAATATAATCTCTCTTCATTGAATATTTATTCTATTTATGTATTATTCCCATCTTCAAGAACAATTATTACTAAGGGTAAAAAAAGAAAAAAATAATCAATTTTGTCTTGAACTTCTAAAATGACAAATAATTTGATAACTAATTTTTAATAACTACTACTGCTAATATGAGACGGAGGGAATAACAAAGGTTTCCATTTTGGAACTAGTAAGGCTTTAGGTTTTACTCGTATTAAATTTCAACCGAGCCGCGTTAGAATTTCCCAAGAAGATAGATTAATTTTATAGAGATGAATGAGGTTTCTAAAGCACGAAAAATTCAAAAATATAAACTAAAGGGTAAAATATATATTAATATTATAGCACGTTTGACCTAGCTGCAAAAATCAACTTATTTTGAGAAATATTTTTGGTGAGAATAAGTTTGTGTTTGATTAATTAATTTAAAAAGCACTTCTGAACAGCAATTAGTGCTTGACCAAACTTTTAAAGACTGCTTCTAAGTATATTTTTTTCAAAAGTGCTTTTAAAAAAAAGCTATTTTTTCTGCTTCTCCAAAATAACTTTTGTTTCTCCTCAAAAATATTTTTTTTCTTCTAAAAGGTTGGCCAAACACATCGACTTTGAGAAAAAACCTTTTTCTTTTTGAAAAAAATACTTCTAAAATTGGAAAAGCTTAACCAAACAAGCTATTAGTTGGTGATACTGAGCTTCAAACCCACATATAGAAGTGTTATGGGAGTTGCCCTTGAAGATCACTAATCGAGCTTTGAAAGCCCCAAATACTGATATAAATTGCTACTCTCGATACACCTGATCAATTTCTTGATTTGTCCCAATTTCTTTCATTGGAAAAGAATGTGATACTAGCGTTTGGACGTAGATTTGGTTGAAACTTGAAAAACGGAATTTTTGAAGTTATATTAAAAAATATTTTTTGGAAGTTGAAGTGTTTAGACATACATTTTATTTGAAAAATATTTTTAAAACATTAAAAATATAAAACTAAAATCTATGATGAAACGGGAGTTTAATTTCAAACAAGAGAATATAATCAAGCGTTGTGTGAGATGGACTTTATAACATGAACACATATATGCGAAAGGTGACGAAGACATTCCAACTACTTGGACCTTTTTCATTTTCGAGCTCTTAGTTTCTACTTTCTAGTAATATTACTATGCCATATTTACTATTTTGAGAAATGATGCGCGACTTGATCGTCGAAGAGAATTGGCCAACCTTTACAATTTGATCTTCCATCAGTAACGTAGACTTTCAAGCTAACTTTGCATAGGCAAGCCAAGAATATAATACGACGAAGGGTCGTTTGGTAGGATGCATTAAAAAAAATAATGCATGCATTAACTTTTGGTATTGTAAATTCCTTGTCTGGTAAACTTTTTCAACATATGTATTACTAATACAAGTATTAGTTGTACAACATGTTTGGTATTATTCTATGTATAACTAATACATAGCAAATCATGGTATTAGCGACACCAATGCTATTATATTAATGCATGCACTAGCCTGATTAACGTCAAAATTATCCTTAAAGTCCCTTAAAGCTAAAGAATATGGAGGGATTTTTTTTTAAATAATTAATTTTCTTAAAATTTATGTAATATATTTTAAATTTTAATATACCACACAAACTGTGAATAAGAAATAATTTATGCATACCTAATATTTGCGTTATTAACTCATACATTACTAATACACCTTATTCAACTCTATTTTTATACGCCCTACAGCACGAACCCTAATTATCAAGAATCAACATCATCATAAGCGTAACTTATAATTAGAAGCTAAGAAAGGTGTCATATATTAGACGCGAACGATCAGATCTAGTTCTAAACACCTTTGAAAATGGCTCAGAGTGTCAAAGGTAAATTACGTTTAATCAGGGACGGAGCCGGAGTGTAGGATATATGTAGACCCAATATTTGTCTTAGAAATTTCATTGAATATATACAAATTATTAATTTAAAATCCAATAACTTAAAACGATTACAATTCCAATCCCACAAACTTCAAATCCTTGATCCGCCTTTAATAACCTTTGAAAATGACTTGGATGGTTTCTCTATCCTTAATTACCTAATTTTCTTTTTCATTGTTGTGGTAAACTGTTCTTCATCGGTGGAAACCCTAAATATCCTTAGATATTTTCTGCTTCCACGTTATTGATAAAAGAATAATGAAGTCTAAACTCAAATTTTCTGTCGAGAATGAAAATTTGGACTCGAAAGTATACCCTTGTTAGAGGTGATCCCCGCTCCCCCTTTTTGCCTAACTCATTAGAGCCGTGGAAGCAGTCACTAATGCTTGCATTATAGTAGGCTGTTTACGTCTCATTCTTTGGAGGTACATTCTTTTCCCGGACTCCGCGTGAATACGGGATATTTTCGATCTTGTGTTTGTTTTCTTTATTAGAGTCACGAGTACTAAGGTCTAAGATTTTGTTATCCTAACCTGACATGTTTAGATTGAAGGCATTTGATCAGTTACAGAAGCATGATTCCACTGAGGAGATTTTAAATAAAAATAAAAAAGAAAACACATCAAGAAGCTAAAGAAATTCATCATCTAATATATACATATATAGAAAAATAAGAGGTGAACAATCTGATAAGTATCACTTTAATTATTGATCATGGAATTAGAAACTAAGAATTTGAATGTCATTAGATGTGAGCGATTAGATGTACTTCTAATTAAACACCTTTGAAAATGACTCAGACGGTCTAAGGTAACATTTAATAAACCTTGAAAATGATTTAGATGTTTTCTCTATCCTTAATTAGCTATTTTTCTTTCTCATTATTGTAACAAACTGTCTTTTCATGTTGGAAACTGTAAGGATCCTTAGATATTTTCTACCACGTTAGTTATAGAAAAATAAGGAAGTCCAAACTCTAATTTTCCGTCGAGATTAATGAAAATTTGGACTCGAAAGCATATCCTTGTTAGAGGTGATCTTGTTTGACCAAAAAGTTTTGAGCTTTTTTGTTAAATTACTTAAATAAGGAGATAGAGGGTAAATCCCAGCCGAAGATAATTAATTCTAGATCTGAGATTAAAAACAGGAATAAACAAGCATAGTGGAACACAAAAATCGGTTATAGTCTCGATTGAATCCATAATATAAGAAAAAGACGGTGGCTTGAACAATATCAAATGATAACGAAAAGTAAATAAAGGAAAAGATTCACCCAATCTTGGTCTAGATAGATGTTCAAATTGTTTGATAAAGTTGAACCATAGTCGAATACAAGGATCCTAAGATTTTTCTTCCTTTTGGCGAAGAGCCTGAGGTCATGGACCATCCTCCCTCTAAGAAAGATATCTCTCTGTGTGTGTTATGATTAGCCCCCCTTTTGTTACCCTCTCTCCTGATATTTATACAAAATACTTTCCTTACCCAGCGGTCCTTAACCAGAGTACCCAAGTTCTTAGAATACCCTGTAGAATAGTCCTCTAAAATGTCTAAGTGTTGAACTAGTCGTTCGGGCCGATCTGAGTGCTCTACCTCGACCGTAGCTGAACCACTCGCCAGTATATTGCTTCCTGTACGTGACTTCGGCTTGATTGACTCCTGGTCGTTCTTCCTTAAGTAGAATTCTGTTGATCAGATTTTGACCCATACAGTTAGTCCCTCCGCCTGTCAGGGTCGTCTTTGGACGAGCTCGATGGCGGACCCTGCCAGTTTGCGAGTTGAGAAATCTGAGCATCTTGGTCGAAGGGAGAACCCATTCTGGCGAGATGAGGATGTGACACTTTAGAGCCATACCTGACTGTTATGTCAATTTGAAATGACGTCAATTTGTCATGCGTCATTATGGCGCACGTTCCCCATACGTTACGTCATTTCATGTGCCTCTTCTCGTTTGGGTTGCTGTGTTTCCTAATCATTTGAAAAATCCCATGCTTTTCTCTTCTCCCTCTTCAGATTCATACGCCTCCATCTCTCTTCTTTTAAATTTTTTTGCCATTGTTACCCCCTTCACCTTCGCACTCCTCATCTGCGCAACCAAAGAAGAAATGGCTAGTGCATCTTCTAACTCTGGTAGAGTCACCGGTACTGTTGCATCGGAAACGGATATGCCCTCTCATGAATAAGGGATAGCCATTGCAGAAGATGAGAATTTCTCCACTGTGGATAAGATAATTCCACGCTCGGGGAAAGCCAGGACTGATTTCAAGAACTTTCCTGACAACGATCCTAAGCCCGTTGTTTCCGAAATGGATGTTGCGGCGCTTGCTGCGCTTAAGGCTAAGTGGAGGATTCCTGACCATTTTGAACTCATACCCGCGGGTAACGATGTGGTGCAGATACATCGCCCGGGTATTGCGCATTTTATGCGTACCCGTTTGTCATCGGTTACACACTTCCCTTTCCTTCCCTGGCGGAGGACTTTTGCCGTTATTATGGTGTGTGCCTGGCTCAGCTCTCCCCGTATATATACAATCTCTTCCTCATGCTCATCAAGTACGCGGAATTGGCAGGCCAGGGGATTTCTCTCTATCACCTGCTTCACCTCTTCGTACCAAGTTTTCACAGGGACACGATGTTACACATTCGTCACCGTGGGACCAAGGGCCTGGTGGTAAAGATGGATGATAAGACTAATTGTCGCTTTTGGGATAACTTCTTCTTTGTGAGGAGGGAGCACGTGGTGTCAAATACTGACGGGTTCCCCAAGGAGCGGAATTATGCTCGTATGTTTTTCTCCCATATGGTTGTTCGTTGACCCTTTCCGGTGATCTGATCATTTTTTTTGCAGCCGAGAAAGACCCCCCTCTTCTAGTCGCTGATATCCACGATTGGGTGAGCCAGATTTTTCCCTACACGATGGGGATTCATGAGTGGTTTCCATTCCATGAGAGATTCAGGCACAGGCCTTCGGCCGGTGAGTCATTTCGTCTTGCCCTTAGCAACTTTGCCCTTCGTTCCGTCCTTTCTTCCCTTCTGTTTCCTCTTTGGTTTAAGCTCCTTTCGTTGGTAGGTTGGAGGGCCACCAGGAGGGCGAGGGATCCCATTCCTTCTTTCCGTCAGTCGAGTGCCTCGATCGGACTTGTACTAATTGCGGCTGCAGGTGAGAGTGCTCAGGACGCCGCTACTTCGCAAATTACGGCCTTGCGCGAACTCGGCCGCCAAGATGCTGCTCCTCTGGCAGGGGTTCTGGCTACCGCAGTTCATTTGGTGGATGAGTCATCGCTGGGCGAAGAGGAAAAGGCTCCATTAAAAAGGCAAAGGATAGTGGTTGATGGGGACCAGGATCGAGGGGCCTTTGAGGGGTGATCCCGTGTTGGCTGTGTTCGAACCGGACGGTGGTACTAGTTTGGGCGTGGAGACCGTGCCCCTATCGGGCGTGGAGGTGATTCCTCTCTCAGGCGTAGAGGTTGTTCCCCTCTCTGGCATGGAGGTGGTTTCCTTGGAAGGAGGGCTGAGTTTAGAGGTTGTTGTCGTCATTTGGAGGGGTCCATCTATTTCGCAGCGGGCCAATGCTCCCTCTTCAGCCACTGAGAGGGCTAAGGGAGTGGTTATAGATTACTATGAATCTAAATTTGATATTGATCCTGAGGACGTAAGAATGTTTGAGGAGGGGTTCACCCGGGTCCAGGTGAGAACGAATGGTGGTTCTCGCTTGATCAAAATTTCTTCGAATTGCGATTTGTTGGAGGATACAGTGAGCTTGGTGCCCCACTTTGCCCCTCTTTGCTCCGCTGCCGAAAACAGGGCCCTTCAGGAGCTCAGCGATACATACCTATCATGGGGCGTAGCCGAGATGGCTTTGAGGGTGAGTTCTTTATTGTTTTCTCCGTTTCGCGCCTTCCGCTTTTGCTAATTTATGATCCTTTCTTTTTCTTCTATTTTCGTTTTTAAGACTTTTATCTTGGTGACTGAGAGTGCTCGTCGGGAGGAGAAATGAGCTGCCTTTTTCAGGAAATGGTTTCGAAGTACCGTCGGTATAGTGACAAGTGCCGGAGATGCATGTGCGGCTCAGAGCAGGTGGCAATCTTCAATCCCTTAGGGAGGAGTTGGACCGGAAGCATGAGGAACTAATGCGGTCCATTGGCAGATGCATCGAACTAGAAGGGTTGCTAAGGGCCAAGGAATAAGAGATCGAGGTGGGCAAAGGGATCGTGGTTGAGTGTGTCGATCTTCAGGCGAAGGTGGTGGCCCTACGAGTGAAGCTTGAGCAAAGTGCCATTAGAGTTGCCAGTCTGAGTGTCGAGTTGACGGAGAAGGTGACTGAGTTGGAAGGGAAGGTGACTGAGCTGGAGGGTCCTAAGGGAGCCCGAGTAGCGCCCTTGGCGAGGGCAACGACGCTGGAGGATTCTATCCACGTCCTAAGGTCTGAATGAGCAACTGAGATGGATACGACCGCACTAAAGGAGGCGTGGCTCGATGAGAAAATTTGTGGGCTTGAGAGAGATGTCTCAAACCTGGGCGATCAAGTTGTTGCTCTCGAGACTGAGAGGTCATGGTTATTGGCTCAGGCTCCTTCTCATGCCTCTGCCTTTGTTGACGTTCCTCTCCATTTGTACTAGATATGGATCCACACTGAGGCTCAGTGGGATATATATAAGGGTTTGCCGATGGCGGGGAATGTTCCTAAAGCTGCTTTCAAAGATGTTCATGCTAAAGCACGTGAGGTCCGACTTGCCTGCGGCTATGACCCTGCGACACCAGAGGCCGATGAATATAAATAAGCCGAAGACGGGCTTACTTTTGATGATGAATATGCTGATGGAGGGGGCGGCGGTGGAGGCGAAGCCGCTGGACCAAGCGGTGAGAGTGGTGATGGCGTGGTGGAGATAATGCAACATGAAGCCTTTGTACTTAATTTTTCCTTTTGTACTTAGTTTTTTTTGGTGTTCTTCTATTTGTCTTTTTCTTTTTGTGGGGGCACCCTTTTGGCCCTTTGTAAGATGTTTATTTTCCTTGGAATGGAACAACTGATTTGTCCTTTGTTGTACGTCTTTGGACTTATTTTTTTGGATTTTCTTGCAAAAGTCCCTGACTTTCGGTTGGTCGGATGTGAGTTTGTTCGAGCAAGGTCGGTTCGGATTTTGTTTGACGATGGCCGGGGGACGTATGGGCGTGAATTCAAATGAGGTCGAATATAACCCGTAGTTAATTTGAGCGAGGTCGAATTTAACTTGTTGTCAACTCGAGCGAGGTCGAAGTTAACTCTTTTAGTTGATGATGGTCGGGGGCCACTTGGGCGTGAATTCGAACGAGGCCGAATATAATCCGCAATTAATTCGAGCGAGGTCAAATTTAACTTGCTTTCAACTCGAGCGAGATTGATTAACTCTTTTAGTTGATGATGGCCTGGGGCTTCTTGGGCGTGAATTCGAACGAGGTCGAACATAACCCGTAGTTAATTCGAGCGAGGTCGAATTTAACTTGTGGCCAACTCGAGCGAGGTCGATGTTAACTCTTTTAGTTGATGATGGACTGGGGCCACTTGGGCGTGAATTCTAACAAGGTCGAACATAACTCGTAGTTAATTCGAGCGAGGTTGAATTTAACTTATTGTATCGACGCAGCGTCGCTTTGGAAAATACGTGGGTGAGCTTCACGCACTTATGCGCGATGTCTAATTTAACATGTTGTATCGATGCAACGTCGCTTTGGCGAATACGTGGGTGAGCTTCATGCACTTATGCTCTGCTTGCATATGTTGGAGAGATTTGCATGTTTTCCTCGCTCGAGTTGACAACAAGTTAAATTCGGCCCTCGACCCTTTTTTTCTTGACGTGCCATTTTTCGAAGAATTCGGACCTCCACCTTTTTTTTGTGACGACGGTTGTTCCATGTTTGCATATATGGGAGAATGCTCCTGTTCATATCCTCCTCTAAGAAAAATAGCAAGTTAAAACCAAACGAAATCGTTTGTTACCTCGACTTGATTGGTTGATGAGTGGAGAGGAGCGGCCACGTTCCCTTCTCTGGCTATTCTTTGTGGTTGCTACTAGTTTGGCAAGGCCTCCTACTTCGCCGATCTATGCTCGAGGGGTTTGGTCGAGCTGACATTCATCGAACTGGGGTGACATCTTGTAGATTTTTGGACTGGTGTTTTTGCAGTCTCTGCTTTTAGATTTGGGAAGTCCCTGCGACTTGATTGGAAATGAACTGAGAGTCCGCCGTAGAACGACTCGTTTTGCTCTGTACTCGAGTGCTAGCTTTAGATCTGATCTCAGCCTCGTGTTCAGCTTCGTCGTTAGTCGAATCTAAGAATCGTACGGACTGACAAGTTACTTTACCCGTTGGGATCTCGAGTTCTAGTCCCATTCCGATCCAGTCCCGAGTGCACAAAGATAACATAAATATGAGCCATATCACAAGCGTACAGGCAGGACAAGTTTATCACTTCAAAGAATTACGCAACATGCTGTCATTCCTTTCTAAGGGAGAGAGGGCAGTATTCATAAGGTATAGATTGGTATCTAGCGTTAATATGGTAATAGGATTGTGCACGTGCTCAGTGCGTTGTATCCATAATCCTACTCTGACAACTTACACTCACAACGTACCAAAACAATTAATACAGCAAGATGTAGTTTTCGTTTAAATATCAAACATAATTTCGACTTCATGCAAAGATCTAACCTTGAATGGTCTGGCTATGTCAAGAGCTTTCCTACAAATTTCTCAAGTTTGCGTTTGTAACGAAAGTATGAAGCTACGACGAACGAGAAGTGGAACTCGGACTGAATTTAGATCTAGAGGAAACTAAAACTTTGGTTAGAAAATCCCCACAGACGGCGCCAAATTGTTTGACCAAAACGTTTTGAGCCTTTTTGTTAAATTACTTAAATAAGGAGATAAAGGGTAAATCCTAGCCGAAGATAATTAATTCTAGATCTGAGACTAAAAACAGGAATAAACAAGCATAGTGGAACACAAAATCGGTTATAGGCTCTATTGAATTCCATAATATAAGAAAAAGACGGTGACTTGAACAATATCAAATGATAACGAAAAGTAAATAAAGGAAAAGATTCACCCAATCTTTGGCTAGATATATCTTCAAATTTGTTGATAAAGTTGAACCATAGTCGAATACAAGGATCCTAAAATTTTTCTTCCTTTTGGCGAAGAGCCTGAGGTCATGAACCATCCTCCCTCTAAGAGAGATATCTCTGTGTGTGTGTTATGATTAGTCCCCCTTCTGTTACCCTCTCTCCTGATATTTATACAAAACACTTTCCTTACCCAACGGTCCTTAATTACCCAAGTTCTTAGAATACCATATAGAATAGTCCTCTAAAATGTCTAAGTGTTGAACTAGCCGTTCGGGCCGATCTGAGTGCTCGACCTCGACCGTAGCTGAACCACTCGCCGGTATATTGCTTCATGTACGTGACTTCGGCTTAATTGACTCCTGGTCGTTCTTCCGTAAGTAGAATTCTTTTGATTACATTTTGACCCATACAGATTTGCCCTTTTCGCCTAATCAATTCGTTCATTCCAATACTCTATCGAGCTATTATGCGCTCTTTAAGTCTCGTAATTCGCTCTTGAGTCCATTACTCATATGATCACTCAACTTTCCAAAATTATCTACCAAAGTCATTTTTCTTTCGTTTGTAACAACAAAGTCACTTAACTATGCCTATAGCACTCAGAAAGTCACCCAACCAGATTTATCAAACATTTGATAGCCAAATACCAATTTTACCCTCTAAATTATCAACTTTTATCTTTTGTTTTTTAATATTATAATTTTTTCTCTTTTTAATCAACATTTAGACTTACCTATAGAACAAAATATTTTATTTAAAATAAAAAATAAAAGTACTTTTCTCGCATATATAATGTCGAAATAATAATGTAATTGGGCATAATATTCAAGAATATGTAATGTATATAACAAACATACCTTTATTTCAAACAATTATTTTCTATAGCACGTGCATGGAATATATATTTTAAAACTTTAATATTCTTTCATTCTCTATTGTGTAAATAAATTTTGACTTTTTTTAATATCAAAATTATTATTATAATAAATTATTCTAATTAACTTTCTATTATGCTCAATACTTTATTATTCTAGAATTAGACATGCTTAAATACTATTTTAAAATTTTCAATTTATTAAAAAAATTTATTTATTCTAAGGCAAGTCCATAATATAAATTTAAAAGAGAAAAAAAATATTATATTAAAAAGCTAAAAAAAGAAGAAGATAAAAGTTGATATTTAGAAGGTAAAATAGGTATTTAGCGATCAAAAATTTGAGAAATCTAATTGAATGACCTTTGAGTGCTATTGACATATTTAAGTGACTTTGTTTTCCAATCTTTTACCGATCAAATGATACGTTTGTGTTTCACTAGCATTAATTTATCAAGTGATTCTATTTATACCACGCATTATGTAACTTTTCTAATCTTGTATTTCAAGCTAAGTATACATTAAATAATAATAATATTATCAGGTTCGGCTACTCAGTCCCTAGTTAGAAAAAGTCGTAGCTAGGATTTAAAGATTATAAGGTCTAAACTTTCTATTCGAACTCTTAATTCATCTTAGTTATTGAGTTTGTAATTAAATATTTATATATATGTAATGAATTTTTTTAATATAAATACAGGTCATCGATAGTACTCCGCCTAATTTGTACTCTTTTGGTATATGCACTAATCTTTTACAGCCTCTCACCTTTTAAGTTTTAAGAGGACGCAAAACTTGAACGATAAGAACCGATTTTATTAGTACGGTACTGTTGCACCACGTGACAATGCTCGTACTATCGAAATAGTTTTTTATTATTATTTTTAAACGGAGAATTACATTAATAAAATGAAATTACAAGTGATGTTATGAATAAAAAGAGCTGGTTCCAATTACATCAAAATCTAATTGCATGAAAGTAAAGGGGGGAAGTTCTTCAAAAAACAAGATTATTTGCAATGATGGTACCATATTTGATTTCTCAAACTTTGCTAACGCGTCCGCCACTCCATTGCCTTCTCTAAATGTGTGGCTAAGTTGTTGCACATTAAGTTCATGGATCATCGACCTACAAGAGGAAATAAGTTGTGAGTACTTTGTGCTACCAGTTTGAAGGATTTGGAGAAATATCTGTGAGTCCGTTTCAACAATTAGGTGTGAATGCTTCGGCTAATGGCAATGTTTAAGCCATGATAGAGCGCCAATAGTTCATCTTGTAAGGCATTTGTGTATGGTATGTGTTTTTCGAAACCATAAATCCATTGTCCTGAGGCATCGCGGAAGACCCCCCTGCTCCTCCATGATAAAATGTTGGATCGTAGGACCCATCTATGTTAAGTTTGTAATGTGACGGATGAGGTTTGTGCCACGAGGTGACTTCTCTAGTAGGTTTGTTTTTTTTGTCAGGGATATTTGTTAAGTTATTTGAGTTGCGAGTGAGATAATAGG
The DNA here is from genome assembly GCA_005239495.1 of Nicotiana undulata. Classification (NCBI taxonomy): domain Eukaryota; kingdom Viridiplantae; phylum Streptophyta; class Magnoliopsida; order Solanales; family Solanaceae; genus Nicotiana; species Nicotiana undulata. The sequence continues at coordinate 5,649 of ML256182.1, read as the reverse complement.
AGCGGGGTCAATTGGGTGATTTGTTTTATTGAAATGATTATTGTTATGATTTAACCAAATTTTCCATAGTAGGATGGGTGTTTGTATAAAGGAGGGTATAGCACCTTGGAAGTTATTGGGATTAGGGTGTGTGAGGTACACAATTTATGCAACTAGTCGGTGAAGTTGGATGAGGGTGTTTTTATACGAAGGTGATGTCATAATGTGCCTGCTGGTTTGCAAGTGTTGGTGATTTTTCTATGGAAGAGGAATGTTTTTTTTGGTAATTTCTCTAGAGTTAGAAGCCATAAGAAGCATTTTATTTTGGGTAAGGTGATTAATTTCCAAATCCAATTATGTGGGAATTTTGTCATCCAATGGTGGTTTTGGTGTAAGATGTAGAGATAAGTGGAAGAGGTGGTGAATTTACCATAAGTTGTATAGTGCCAGTATGGGGTATCTTCTCTTTGATGATTTGTAAATATGGGGGTGTTATTGATGAAGGAAAATATTTGTGGGGGTAATATGAAGGAGAGGCTAGAGATGTCCCAGACTGAATTTGAGATGAGGGAAGCTATGTATTTATTTAGTCCATGCCTAGGAATGGGTCCTTGGATGAGGTGACGAAGTGACAAGTTGTTTCCAATCCAGTGATCATTCCAAAGACTTATGCTATTTCCATTTGTCATTTTCCAGCTTGTGCCTGAGCGAAAACATTTAGTAGTTTTAGTCATACTTTTTCATATGTAGGAGGCAATTGAATGTGTCTTTATTGTATATAAAAATTTATTTATTTGGTTATGTTGATGATCATAATTAGTAGATAGAATGTTGATCCAAATTAAGTTGTTAGAATGTGTGTAACGCCAAAGGAGGCATGTGAGTATGACTTTATTTTTTGAAACTAATTTTTGAATCCCCAAAACCCCTTTCGACTTAGGAGAAGTAACTTTATCCTAATTAATTAAGTGTGTTTTTCGCTTTTGATTAGTTGAACCCCATAAAAAGTTGCGTTGTACGCGATCTAATTTAAGAATGATCTTGGGTGGTAGGAAGTTAATTTGCATTGCGTAAACAAGGATTGTATTTAGCACTGATTTAATGAGGATAGTTATTCCCGCTAGAGTGACGAATTTGGATCTCCATCCGAAAAGTTTTGTGGTGACTCGGTCAATAATGTATTGGTAGTCTGATGTTTTAGGTTGGTTAAGTGTGATTGGAAACCCTAGGTATTTGCAAAAGTTGGTGGCAATGGGGATGTTTAGAGTTTTGGATAAGGATTGACTAAGAGTTGAATATACATTAACTGAGAAAAATAGTTTTGATTTGTGAAAGTTAATACATTGTCCTGATTTTGCACTTAATTGATGGAATATTTCAATTATGGTAGAGATGTTAGAAGTAGTTGCTTGCACTAATAAAATAAGGTCATCCGCAAATATTAGATGTGAGAGTGGTTGTGCATTTCTATTTAATTGGATTGGAGTCCATCGGCAAATGTCTACATTATGTTCGATTATGCGGGACAAGGATCCCGTGCATATTATGAATAGGTAAGGTGATAAGGGATCACCTTGTCTTATACCCCGATAAGGTTGGAAAAAGGGAGTTGGTGCACCATTGATGAGTATAGATATGGAGGAAGTTGTGACACAGGACATTATGAGCTTGATGTAGTGAAAATTGTAAGTGTTGAAGAGAGAATCGAATAAATGACCATTCTAATCGATCAAAGGCTTTTTCAAGGTCAATTTTATCATCATGTTGCCCATTTTGTCCTGTTGTTTTTTAAATGAGTGAATGATTTTCTGAATAAGGATGGCATTGTCAGCTGCCCTATGACCTTTTAGGAAGCTGCTTTGGGTTGGGTTGATTAGATTAGGGAGGAAGGTCTAATTCTATTTACTATGATTTTAGTAATAATTTTGTAAATTGTGTTGCAGAGCCCAATTTGTCTATATTGAGTAATAGACTTCGGGTGTCTTGTTTTTGGTATCAAGATGATGTTAGTTTTACTTATTTCTGATGGAATAGTAGATATATGGAAAGCATGTTGACAAGTGTAGATAACCGCTTGCTTAGTTTTCGACCAGAATTTTTGGAAGAAAATAAAGTGTAATCCATCTGGCCTAGGGCTTTATGTGGTTTGAATGGGTAGACTGCCTTGGTGATTTCTATAATAGATAATGGGTGGTTGAGTGTTTGAATGTCATCATTTGTGAGAGAATTTGAAAGGGTAAGTATGTATTCGTTTTGGCAAAATGTTAATTGGATAGTAAATAGTTCTCGGTAGTATTTGAGAATTGTATCATGTATGATTTTAGTGTCAAAGGTCCAGTTACCTACTGAATCATGTAAGCTTAGGATTCTATTACATTTACGTTTTTGTGTTGTGGAGAGGTGAAAGAAGGTCGTGTTTGCATCTCCTTCATTTAGCCATTGGACGCATGATTTTAATTTCCAAAAGTCTTCCTTGCTCCGTAGTCAGTTGTTGAAGTTAGTGATCAACTGATTTTCTAGGTTGTAATGAAATAAATTTTTTGTATATGGGTGCATACGTTGTAGTCCTTTCAATCACGTAATTAATTTTTTTTTTGTAAAAGATGTTTCCAAAATTATGAATGTTCTAATGGGTTGCTAGGTCAGTAAAATTCTTTAGTCCCGTAGAATAATCGCGTTCATCAAGCCATGTTTGGGTAACAATATCAGGAAATTGAAGGTGTTGAAGCCACATTGTTTCAAATTTGAATTTAGACGGAGGCTTTGGGTAAGGTTTGGTTAAATTTAGGATCAGTGGGCAATGGTCAGAGTGGGTGCGTGGTAGATGTTTGACAGTTGAGTCTTGAAATAATTCAAGCCATTTATTATTGCAAAGAATTTGTCTAGTCGTTCCATAATGATTGTTTTAGGATGATTTTTTGTGCGAATGAATTTAGGCTTGTTAGTCCACGTGAAACGTGGACCTGAAAAATCCAGATCAATCAATTTAATGTTACTAAGGCAGTTGTTAAAGTTTGAGGATCTTTTGATATTAATAGGGGGCCCTCCAAATTTTTCCTTAGAAGTAGAGAACTCATTAAAATCACCACATAATAGCCATGCACAATTATGATTATCATGAACAGTTTTTAAATTGTTCCATAACATTTAACGATTTGAATAATTATTACTAGCCTACATTATGGATAAAATCCATACATGTGATTTATTTACCTGGACAGAAGCATGTATCTCCTGGCTTGTGACTGCTACTGGGTTGACCACCAATTCATGAGCACGCCATAACAGAACTATTCCACCTGATTGACCTTGTGCTGCCACTTGGATTAGGTCTGTGTAATTGAACTCAGTGAGAAGAACTTTGTGATCTTCCATTTTTGTTTTTGTCATGCATAGAATGGATGGATTATTCCTTGTTAGCAAAAAGCGTAGGTTCCGGTTGAATTCTTGATTATGAGCTCCCCGACAGTTCCAAAGCATTATATTCAAGAGACCTTCATGGTGTAGATTTCTCCCTTCCGGAGCCAATGAGAGTTCCAAGTGCATCAGTAGGTGTGGTGGATTGTATAGTGTTGTAGGTAGCAAATTGTCGTTCAAGGTTGGGATCATGAGTATCACATATCTCTCTTCCAAGGAGAAGGGGTCGAGACATATGTTCAATGAGGTTTTCTAGAGGCTTGGGGGGGGGGAGGTGAAGATGAGGTACTTTTTTCGATGTTTTCTGGAATGGAGATCGTTAGGAAGTCGTTCAGCACCATTGATTTCATGAAAGTCTCTGGTAGGTCGTTGTCTTCTTCTGCTTGTTGGGGGTTTCCCTGGTGTGGAGAAGGTGGTGGCGAGTTGGTATTCTGAATGTCGATCACTTGTTGTTGAGTTGGCCCTGGCAGTGGAGGGTGAGGCATCTCCAATGGTTGTTGTGGAGCTAACCATGGCCAATAGTTGTTTTGTAGGGGTATATTCTAGTAGAAAGGATGGTGAAGTACTTGAGATTTCCATTGTTGATATAGAGTGATGATTTGCTGCATCTGCAAGATAGTGATGTCTTGTTGATGAATCAGGTTCAAAACTTGGTCTTGTTGTGCTTGATTTGGAATTCCCTCTTGAAGTGAGAATGACATTTCCTCTGATGTTTCCAAAGTAGTGTGACATGGTTTTGTAATAGTTGGAGGTCTAGATGTGGTGTTGGTGCATGGGCAGGATTGGATGTGGTGGGGAAGTGGGTGGTTGTTGCATGGTTGGGTGATTTGGTTGAATTACCGCCCACTGGTGTGCGTGGGGGTGTTGGTGTTTGATGAGTACGTGTGGGGGGAGGGAGGTGATGGTAGTGGTTGATATGAAAATTCTTGATGTAGCGTCTATGCCTGTGGTGGTGGTGGTGATTTCTGTGGTTGTGTGGACGATACATTGTTGGTGTTTATGGATGATTGAGTATGTTGTAATGTGGCTTGTGTTATCGTGGGAAAGGTGTGCATTGGAGTGTTATTTGAAGAGACCTTTGGGATGTGGTTAGAGGTTGTTTCAGCGATTGATATATGATCTAGGCCATTATCATTGGTTAGGAGGCCTTGATGTTTTTCATAGGGTAGCGTGGCGTGATGAGTTGGAGTTACATGGTTATTGAATCTAGTATTTATTGAACACCCTTTTGTAGGTGATGATGGTGAAAAACAGTGTAAAGACGGGCTGGGGGTGGTAGGATATTGTTGTGATATGTTTAGGGGAGCCAATGATTTAGGTCCAGTAGCAAGATTTTGGTTTATTTGGATTGGTGTAATTGAAGGCAGTGGTGATTTGGCATTTGGTTATGCTTTGCCTTGTGTATCAATGTTAGTAGGGGGATCACATATAGTAGTGTCATGATGGATGGCTAGGTTAGATGGTTTCTTGTTGGTATTGTGTTTTTGTGGTAGACGTTTGGACAATGTTTTACGAATTAATGGGTGTAAGGGAGGTGAATGGTTGTGATGATGATTTCCTTCTAGGTCTACAGTGGGCGTGTGCGTTGGTATTTGAAAAGGTGATGATGGTGGTTTGAAAGAGGTTGAGGTAGGGTTAATTGAGTGAGTTGTAGGTGGTATAGATTTCGCATGCAAGGTTTTGGTTATCATGGAGGGTGGGTCCGGTGTATTGGCTTTGGAAAGTCAAATTGATTATGAGGGGGCATGCCATTAGTTGAATTTGTGATCTCGTGGGCGGAAGGTGAGACCTTAGGTTTTGGAGTAGTGGTATTGGGGGGGGGGGGGGGAGTGGCTTTGGTTCATGGTGGTAGTTTGAGTGGAAATTTCTGTCTTATTTTTTATAATTTTTTTATTTTTTAGATATGACATTGTTTTCCACTGACTAGCTTGATCTTCATTACAAGAGGGTGTGGGTGGGTTATCTTGTGTTTGATTCGAAGTAGAAGCAATTGAAAAAATTGGGAAATAGTGGAGGATGTGTCCTAAGCTGCCACATTTTGTGCAAATCATTATTGAATCCTCGTAAAAAATTAGTTGAGTGTGTGTGCTGTCACGACCCAAATTCCCGCCTTTTAGGCCGTGACTGCGCCTAACGTTGAACCCGCTAGGCCAACCAACGTGTAACTTGCAATAACAATTAAAAATCATTTACGAAATGAAATGCTAACTCATCAGCCTCGACCAATTTCCTTTACATTCCGAGATATTAGTG
>ML256181.1:1358-36918 GCA_005239495.1 Nicotiana undulata | reverse complement strand
ACACATTGAAGAAGCCATGGAAGATGGAACAGGTGATGGACCAGGTCCAACTAACCCAAGCAATATGACAGGGGGAACTCAACATGTGCACCTTGGCCCTGATACTGTTCCACAACACCAAGACACCATAGAATCATCCAGAAGTGAACAATTGGTGCCCAAACCACACAGATATCAAAGTTCTCACCCTCTTGAGAACATCATAACAGATTTGTCATCCGGAATCAAAATAAGAGCCTTCTTGAAACATTTGTGTGCGTTTAATGCCTTCCTATCCTTAATCGAACCAAAGAACATTGGTGAAGCCCTACAAGATGCTGATTGGGTAAATGCCATGCAAGAGGAGCTGGATCAGTTTTAAAGAAGTCAAGTATGGCACTTGGTACCCAGGCCACTAGACAGATCAGTGATTGGCACAAAGTGGGTCTTCAGGAACAAGCTTGATGAGGATGGAACTGTTACAAGAAACAAGGCCAGACTGTTTGTTCAAGGGTATAGTCAAGAAGAAGGAATCGACTATGAAGAGACATTTTCCCCTGTGGAAAGACTGGAGGCAATCAGACTTCTTATAGCATTTGCTGTACATATGGAATTCACTCTTCATCAGATGGATGTTAATAGTGCCTTTCTCAATGGCTATTTGAAGGAAGATGTATTTCTCAAACAACCTCCAGGTTTTGAAAGCAAGGAGTCACCTGACCATGTATACAAACTTGACAAAGCTCTCTATGGTCTCAAACAAGCACCTAGAGCATGGTATGAGCGTCTATCAATATTCCTGCTAGAACATGGGTACAAACGAGGCAAAATTGACAGCACCTTGTTCTTAAAGGAAAAGGGTAAAGAACTCCTGGTTGTGCAAATATATGTGGATGATATTATATTTGGAGCAACTTCTGAAAAACTGAGTAAGGAATTTGCTACACTTATGGGGAAGGAGTTTGAGATGAGTATGATGGGTGAGCTAAACTTCTTCTTAGGCTTGAAAATCAAGTAAAACCTCAATGGAACAATGATTCATCAACAAAAGTATGTGAAAGAACTGCTGAAGAAGTTTATAATGGAGGACTCAAATGAAATAGACACCCCCATAGCCGCAGCTATAAAATTGGATGTGGATGAACCTGGTTCATCTGTTGATCAGAAGCTATACAGAGGGATGATTGGGTCTCTATTATATCTCACTGCCAGTAGACCTGATATTGTGTTCAGTGTAGGACTGTGTGCTAGGTTTCAGGCAAATCCAAAGGAGTCCCACCTAACTGCAGTGAAGAGAATTTTGAGATATCTGAAAGGCACCACTGATTTGTGCCTTTGGTATCCTAAAGGTAGTAATTTCAACCTTATAGGATATGCTCATGCTGATTATGCAGGTTTCCTGATTGACAGGAAAAGTACCTCAGGCATGGTTCACTTTTTGGGCTCCTGCCTTGTGTCTTGGTCCACCAAGAAACAAAATTTAGTAGCTCTGTCTACTGCTGAGGCTGAATATGTGGCTGCAGCCTCATGCTGTGCTCAGTTGCTGTGGATTAAGCAATAACTCATGGACTTTAGTATAGATGTGGGATGCATTCCTATTTTCTGTGATAACACTAGTGCAATTAGTATGACCAAGAACCCGGTTCATCATAAGAGAACTAAGCACATAGATGTTAGACACCACCTCCTTAAGGACAACTATTAAAAGGGAATGATCTCAATTGAATTTTGTGCTACTGACAAGAAAATTGCAGATATTTTCACTAAAGCACTGAGTAGGGAGCATTTTAGAGAAACAAGCTTGAATTAGGGATGATTAAGATCACTTAATAGGAAAAACAAAAATGAGATTTTTTTTTGAAAAATGAATTTTTTTGGCTAGAAATTTTAACTTAGGTACTTAACCAGACTAATCATTGCTCAGTATCATGTCTTTATTGCCATACTCTCTTGCCATATATTAATATGATTTTCTTGGTGCTAATGATATTTCTCTATCTTTGTAAATTGAGGCAAATTAAAGATTTTAACAAGATGAACCTGGTTCATCCATGCTGGTTCATCTGACTGAAAAGGTACGTACTTATCTTCATACACTTATTAAATTAATTACAGTCATACATGAGCAGGCCTCTATCAACATTTGGTTCAATTCAAATTCCTAGTAATTATCCAAATTGAACCAGTTTCAAGAAGTCTCATCTCTACTTAATTAACCCATTTTTTAGGGGGTTTATTACTGTCTAATCAATGTCAGTCCTGCATAGATTAGACTACCACTTGAGTAAATACTCTGCCCATTGTAAAATTCTCAGCCACATCTTATAAAAGGGTCATCATTACTCCACTCTTCATAACTAAACCGTCGAACCAAGTTCATCTTACTTCTCTCAAACCAAAACTGATCAACTTTTCGTCTTTTCTAAAACGTTCAAAACAATGTCGTCACCACCTCCTGTTTCTACATATTCTTCATCACCAATTCGTGATTACGATGGAGGACTTTATGAGTCTGATTCTAATTCTCCATCCGTGTATAGCTCTCAATCTCCAGAAATATCATTAACCCCTGAAAACCCTCCAGTTCTTGAACCCACACCTACCCCTACCCCAGCCCCTAGGGCTTGGCGTGTGAAAGTTCTTGCCAGAAAATTTGTTGCCTCTGGCTCTCGTACAAGATTCTTGGAGGAAATTCTACATGCTAAACAGGAGAATGAGTCTGAATCATTAAGTGAATCTTTCAAATCAGCCAATGAGGATGAAACACCTAGTTCATCTAGTTCTGAGCAAGGAAATCTTGAGGTTGGTTCTGAACCTGCTACTACTGAGAACATGTTTTTGTTGGTTGGGTCCGTTGTTGATGTTGAAGTGCCGGATAGGCGTATAAAGTTTGGAAAAGAAAAGATTCTTGAGAGTGAGGGAGACAGAGGTTTTGTAAGGGGATCTGGGGAGGACGACACCCCCTTGGCTATTTGTGGTCCCGTTCCTAAGCATGTTGGAGAAAATGTGAGAGATTTAGGGAGAAATGTTGCTGAGGAAGAAACAACGGGGTTGGAGAGCTTTAAATAGGGTATAATGAACCTGTTTCATCTATATAGGAAACAATAGATAAGATGTTGCAGAGGTTGGGAGACTCATACAATCCCAAAAAGAGAAGATCTCTCAAGTCCAGAAAAGCTAAAGCACCTGTTTCTTCCAAGAAACGAAAAGCTCAAGTGTCGGCTGATGCTCCTGCCCCAAATGTGCGTGCTAATAGGAGTGTTGTACAACGACAAGAAGAAGAATTAGAAAAGTCTCTAAGAGAGAGAAGGAAAAAGAAAGCTGCAAAGGGAAAAGCCAAAGTAGGAGAGCATGTTGAGGCTGTTGATGTGGATGATGAATCGTTGGACCTGGTCCAACATGAGGAGCAGCCTGCTCCTGTTGTGGTTAAGACACCCAAACCTAAAAAGGCTAAGGCTTCTTCAAAGAAGTCAGCTGCTGTGTCTTCCACAACCTCAAGAACTTCTAAGAGGTCCAGGTCTAGGGTCAAGAAAGTACAAGTGAGAGATGAAGATAAAGAATGGAGTGGAGAGGATGAGAAGGAAGTTGATGAAAAGACTGATAGAATAACAATGTTCAGCAAGAGGACAATTATGAAGGGAAAGTTATTGAAAGATCTCGAGGAATCTGGGATGCGATACCTGCTGGACACACTGGATGTGCAGGGGTGGAAGGATATGGTCCTTCGCATGGAAGGAAGGATGGAAAGGAACGAACTAGTGGAGTTCATGGGTAATGCAGTAGTGAAGGATGGCAGGGTTACTTCCACAATCAAGGGCATTTAGATCACCTTTGATGCAAATGAACTAGGTGAGATTCTGAACATACTTGCTGAAGGCTACTATGATTACACTAGGCAAAGATGGCCTAATCTTGATGGAATGGCTTCAGCTCTCAACATCACCATATTCTTTTATGAGAATGAGAGGAAGCTGAGCCCAGGCCGGTGTTCAAGAGTGAAATGAGGCCCCAACATAAGCTATTCTTTGAATTTGTCATCAAGTTCCTACTGCCCAGACAAGAAAGAAGGCACATCACCAATTACATGGACCTCACCTTGATGGAGTGTTTGTATAGGGGAAAACAGATCAATTGGCCAGCTTTCATCATTCAACTCTTGGACAGAGTTGTAAATGGAACCAAAGTACATGCTATTCCTTATGGCTTTATTCTGACAACAGTACTTGCTCACTGGTTCCTGTGAAGAAAGCTGAGATGGCTAATGCTAAGGATTATTTTGGGAGGAACACTTTGCTGACTTGTGATTATATAGTCAATGTTCTGGAAGATGAACCTGGTTCATCTAGGAAGCAGCCAGTCAATAACAAAGTAAGGACATTGGTGCAGGAAGGAGAGATGAAGGATGAGTAGATCCTTAGATTGAAATCTCGCCTTCATGAGGTGGAATATGAGCGGGGTGCTCTCAGAGTTGAACTAGCAAAAGAGAAGGAGAAAAATGAAGGTGTTCTTCACCAAATGTTGTCTCTCCTTCAAGCCAAGAACCTAACCTCATCTGCACCTACCCAACCTTAGGATGTCCAGCGCCACCAAAACCCCATCTATGACCCAGTCTGGGATTTTTTATGTTTCTCTTTTTTACTCTGTTTTGCTCATGGTTATGGTTGTTTTTTGTTTTTGACTGTATGGTGTTTGATTTCCGATCCTATCAATGAATTTTGCTGTTTTGTTATTGACTTGTCTCAATTTCTTATTTGGCTTACATTTATTGGTTTCTTGTGATGATTAATCATGTTTTGCACCTTCAGTTTCCTCAAATCGCCATGACTAATTGTTAATAACTCTAGTAAGTTTATCATTTTGCAACTTTTCGTTGATGCCAAAAAGGGGAAGAAATGTGCTTTTTAAATTTCAAACTGTTGTGATATTTATAACCTAATGAACCTGGTCTCTCTATGATAAATGCTTAAAACCATACAAAGTGTTTGAAGATTGTACAGGGTTAAGCACAGGGTTTGTCATCATCAAAAAGGGGGAATTTGTTGACCCAAGTCACTGCATGGTTTTGAAGATTGACAAATGTCTACCAAGTTGAACCAGGTCCATCAGGCTATCATAGTGAAACAGACTCATTGGCACGCGAAGAGTCCATGCGTAAGAGATAACAAGTTATGTGAATTATCTGGGAACTAAGAGGTTGTCTCCTAAAGCGAAAAGGTTGCAAATTGATAAGAGGTTAGAGTTCTAATTCAGCAAGGATAGTAACAAAGGAAGGAAGTTGAGTTTAATACAAACTCTTTCACCACGGAAGAGTTGCATCAGAATTAAACAAGAACATCTCAACTTCTGGCGCTATATAATGTTGAAGTATTCCTACTGAAGAATGGTCGCACAAAGGCAGAAGTTGAACAAGAATTGAAAGCAAAATTCCCAGAGATATTTTGCAAGAAGAATCCTTGTGCGACACAAAGGATACTAACCAGCTAGAAGAACCAGTTTCATCTGTTTTTTTATTGAGTCTAGTTGGTTGTAGTAGGTGATTTAATATTGTATCTTTCAGCTTTCTTAGAAGCAATTGTAATAGGTACTCACTGTTCAAGTTAGCGTTAACTTGAAGCTTGTCGCAATTAGCTAGAGGCTAGGTTGCTACAAAGGGATTAGAGTTAGTCCTAGGTTTACAAAAGAGTTTATTTTGTAAATGCTGTTTGGCTCAGAGTTGTAGTGAAGAGTTTGTGAAAATCCTGCTGAGGAGTAGGTCGTGATTTTTTTCACCTTTTGAGCCAGGTGTTTTCCAAGTAAAAATCTCTGTGTTTTTACTTTACTGCATTTATTATTCCGCACCAGTAGAAGTTGGAACACCAAGAAGAACCAGGTTCATCTAATAAGACAACACTCGAAAAATTGGACACCACACAAATCACCACCCTCTTGTGTGGTATTGAAGTATAAAACATCAAATAACATCCTTGCGACTCGCTGTCCAAGAAGGTCTTACTGAAGAAGAAAACGCTCGTCTGCGCCTTGAAGAACTAAAGTCTCTTGATGAAAAAAAGGCTCGAAGCTCAACAAAGTCTTGAATGTTATCAAGCTCGTCTTTCTCGTGATTTCAATAAAAAGGTTCGCTTGAGGTCCTTCAAAGTTGGCGATCAAGTTCTTGCAGTAAGAAGACCTATTATCACCTCTCGCAAATCCGGGGGCAAATTGACTTCAAAATGGGATGGTCCATATGTTGTGCAAGAAGCCTATTCAAGTGGAGCTTACAAGTTAGTTGATGCAGATGGCATGAGAATTGGCCCTATCAAAGAGAAATTTTTGAAGAGGTATTATCCTTGAAGAATAAATGCTCCTGGCCCGCATGAGTCTAAACTGCGAATGGTACCCAAAACAAATGTTCGCTAGGTTGAAAACCTCAAAAGACGCGGCCTAGGAAAAAGTTAGGACAAAAAAAAGTTGCTAGGATGAAAACCTTGAAAGAGGCGGCCTAGGCAAAAAAAAAAAAAAAAAAAAAAAAAAAAAAAAAAAAAAAAAAAAAAAAAAAAAAAAAAAAAAAAAAAAAAAAGTCCGTTAGGTTAAAAACCTCGAAAGAGGCGTCCTAGGCAAAAGTTAGGACATTAAAAAAAATTCACTTTTTTGGACTACGTTATGACTTGATCCTCTTCATGGAGGTATGTAGGAAGTTTAGAGTTTCATTCTAAGTTGGCAAAATGACTTCCTGGCCACTTAAACTTGTATGGCTTTTGAAAGCTGATACACCAACTTGTGAGTTTCCTATTTGAACACTCAAACTCGTGAAACCCATAACTAATAAATACGTTTGACCGTTGACCCATCCCATGTGGCGTCAATTAGTCCTAGTCAGCTCTGTGCGTGAGTCTCACCACTTTTAGGAACGTGAGAGCCCCTTTCCCAATGCCCAACAAAACCAATGCAGCAAAACCACCCCCTCTCATTATCCGCTTAAACTCAACAAAATTCACCATTCCATCTCCATGAATGTTCTCTTTCTTTATCATCTGTTTGCGGTCCTCTATTGAGCTATGATACTGTAACAATTACATAATATAGATTAATAGAATAAACAAAACAAACATAAACTTCCTTCTGAGTGAATAAAGAGGAAAAGGTGGAAGATTGCAAACAGAAAACGGTTCTTCCATTACCGATTAACTTTCACCATTCAGAAACGGTGTTAGAAAATAATCCAGGAACTTTCCTTCTGAGTGAATAAAGAGGAAAAGGTGGAATAACAGACCCACATGAGATTAGAGGAGGCATAGATTGTTTGAGCAGGCCAGCTGAAGTCAATAGTGGCCGGAGACTGGAAATCAGCGACGGCGACGAAGGCGGCGGAAGTGATATCAGTCATCAACTCATAATCAAATAGCCAATTGGGATTCCCACTTGAATCAGTCTCCATGGGGTATAGTGTTCTTCAGTTCCTCAATTTGCTATGAACACTAGTATTTTCAAAATGTCCGTTAACGTCGATTTTGTCAATCATTTGTGTCAATTCTGAATCTGGAATGAATATTTCCATGTTCTCTAACGATTCATTTAACTCATTTTTCGTTATTCTTCCGACGCCGTTTCGATCGAACATTGAGAAAATTCGTCGGAGTTCCTCTGTGGCCATTTTTCCTTTAATTTGTGGTATAATTTGATGTCGGAAAGGGGGACCGGCGGTTGTTGTTGCGGCGCCGGCTACCGCAAGTGCTGGTGTTGTTGGTGGCGGCGAGTTTTTTGGGAATTGAAGAGAGAAGAATTGTTTGTAAATCAAATTCTGAAGAAAATGGTTGGCAATGGAATTGGGAATTAAAAGAGGGGGACCCCAATCAGTGGGGGTTTATTTTCCCGCCTCTGACGTGTAACATTACGATTGGGTCAGTGCTGACTGGATGTACACGTTAGCGAATGTGTAATACACGCGCGGATGGTGGGTAAAATGTATTTATTAGTTATGGGTTTCATGGGTTTGAGTGTTTAAATGGGAAAGTTCTAAGTTGGTGTATCGGCTTTCAAAATTCCTACAAGTTTAAGTGTCCAGGAGTCCATTCTGCCTTCTAAGTTCAGTATAATGAGTAAAAAAAGTTAATTATTCTGAACTACGTAATGAATTGATCCTCTTCACTGAGGTACGTAGGCAGCTTAGAGTTTCATTCTAAGTTCAGTCGCATAAGCTTTAAAAAAAATGTGTTTCAACGTGACATGATCATCAAAATTCGAGCTGAGGCATCCCATTGATTACTCAAACAGGCGCATATTGCAGAAAAAATGAAGGCAATTTGTGTCGAGCCAAAATGGACATTTCATTGCTTCAATGCTACAAGGGTATGATACATCATTGTCAAGAGACTAAAAGGATGGAAATTTATACTTTGTCCTATACGAAGAATCTAAGTCATAAAAGCAATTGACGCGAAAGATTGTCACTATCTTGTCTTGAATGCCGTTCCAAGTTCGCTTCATTTATTCAAAACTTGATGCTGCCATAAGCTTTGAGTAGTTGAATCCAATGTGAATTGTTCCTCCCTCTTGTGGCCTAACTATGAAATTTCTAATTTGGGTTCCGAAAGGTCTCATGCCGCAAATACATCTATATACATGCGAATATGAAAGTTCACTTCACTTATGTTGACTTTGCAAATTTTCTGTTGGTAGAATGAAAATAGTTCTTCCATGAAATTCGTAGGTACTTCAGGTCTCTGATTTTATTTTCTAACGGCACGGACGGATTGCAATTCCGACACTCCAAGCTCAAGATATGATTTTTTTCGCTGAAAGTACGCAAATCTGAAAGTTCACTGCAGTTGTGTTGACTTTGCAAATATTCTGTTGGTAGACCAAAAATAGTTTTGCCATGAAATAGGTACTTTAGGTCTCTGAGTTTATTTTCTAACGGCACACAGATTGCAATTTTGACACTCCAAGCTATGATTATTTTTCGCTGAAAGTACGTAGATCTGAAAGTTCACTGCGGTTGAGCCGACTTCGCAAATTATTTGTTGATAGTCCGAAAGGAGTTATGTTATGAAATTTATATGAATTATAGATCTCCAAGTGTACTTTTTGACATTACAAACAGATTGTAATTCCGATACCCCTAGCTCAAGATCCAATTATTTTCGCTACGTTTGAGTCGACTTCGCGAATTTTCTGTTGACAGTCCAAAAGAAGTTCTATTATGAAATTTATATGAATTTTAGATCCCCGAGTGTACTTTCTAAAACTGCAAACGGATTGTAATTCCGATACTCCTAGCTCAAGATACAATTATTTTCGCCGAAGGTACGCAAATCTGAAAGTTCACTGCAGTTAAGTCGATGTCGCAAATTTTCTGTTGATAGCCCGAAAGGAGCACTGTCATGAAATTCGTAGGTACTTAAGGTCTCTGAGTTTTCTTTCTAATGGTGCAAACGTATTATAATTACGACACTCCTAGCTCAAGATATGATCTTTAACAAGAGTGCGCGAAGCAACAAAGCCAACACACAAGACATGTGCCAAAATTTAAGAAAGAAATAATTAGGAGTAATAGAGGGAATCCAGGTCTCAAAGAGATATATCACATACAAAAAATAAAGATACTTTTATTTCTCCAAGAAATAAGTAATCCATTACATGATATTAGTTATAAAAAAGAAAGAAAAAAAATCGTAAGTCAAGAATCCTAAGCAAAAAACAAAAAACTCTAAAATCATGGAAAAGGCTTGAAGCTAAGGATTTGTTGGCGGCTTGTCTCAACTGCCCCTTTCAGGAGGGATAATTTCTCTAATTCATCATCAAATAATGGATGATTGGCTTCAATGGTATAAATCTCCCCTTCGGTAATGTCAATGTTCTTTTGACTTTTAGCCAACTTCACTTGTTGTTTATCCAAGAGCGCGATGATCTTCTTCTTTCTGGAGGCCAAGGTAGCTAGCTGTTGTTCAACACTCGCAAGATTGGCTTGAAACTCCTCTACAGACTCGTTCACTTTTTCATATTCTTGTTTTGCATCATCGAGGCATCGTCGTGCATCAGAAAGTGACTCTTGGTGAAATTCTTTAGTCATCTTGGATGATCTTAAAGCATCGTAATCTGCATACGTCTTGAAGAAAGTCTCAACAAGAGCCTCCAAAGTAGAAATATCAATAATATTTTCTTTCTTAATTTCCTCAATAGTCAAAGCGATACTTTACTCCAACTTTGTGAAGCTATCCAGAGAATCAAGAGAGAACTCTTCGATCCATTCACACAAGGTATACCACATTGTGTTAACAAAAGAAAGTTTAATACGGGAAATAGTCTCTCGTGGTTTGAAATTTGGAGCATCAATATGTAACGACCATGGAGTAGGTTCGAAGTCTTTTTGACGTTTTTCTTGACTGGCGGCAGCCTCCATCTTACTTGTCACGGCTGGCTTTGAAAGTATAACATCTTCTGGAAGAACGGGGTGCGACTATTTGGGTAGACTCAAATCTGTCAACGAAGCGTTATTTGCAGCATGATGTTCAACACCATCAAATGAAGTGGGAGGACTTTTTGCAGCCACATCGAGGGAATTTGGGCTTGTAACACAGTCTTCCACCAAGTACATCATCATACAACTCATCGCTACAATTAAAAAAAATAATATTAACTTTGATGTGTAATAAAAAAACGAAAAAGGAGTAAATTTGAAGGAAATAATATTTACTCGTTTCTCCAATTCAGACAACGGCATCGTTGAGCTAGGGTCACCCTCTACGAAAAATCCAGTATCGATACTAAGAGCATCCAAGTCAGCAAACTCACTATGACTCGTATCCTTAGCCTTCTTCTTTGAACCATTCTAATGTATGTCTTTACTAACATCACTCTCGTTCGAACTGGAAGTCGCACTAACATTCACCACCTCATTGGGCATAGTAAAAGCTTGAGTCCTTTCCTCGTTTGTTGGCACGACGTTGGCTGCTTTTGATACATCTTTGGTTGGTGAAGTAGGAGGAACTTTCCTCTTGCAATGATTGTTCGTCACCTCCACAGTGGCAGTAGTCGTCTTGGAAGTCAACAAAACATGTTTAGCTCCTTTGTCCACATGTGCATCCCCGTCCATTGAAGGGGTAGACTTGGATAAGACCTTGGTGCTTGGCGAAGGATCTTTCGATCTTAACTTGGACTTGGAAGACCCTTCATGAGTGTTGTTTTGACGTTGATCATCTTTGGAGAATAAAGGAATATCATCTTTCCTTGGAACTTTAAAAATGATGTGAGTACTTTGTCGGGAAGAGTGCACTCGACGAGCTGACCACCAATATGCATACTTAAGAGTCATTAGAGGCCCCTCTTCTGATGGGCGCGTAGAGACAATAACCTTTGATGAACCTCCAAGATGAACACATGAGTCCCAAAATTGCACTAGCATTTTTAGTGAGCCGTCATAAGGTCTCTCTATGAGATTTCCAGGAACATCTTTACAAAAGCCTAATTAACGACTAAACCTATGGGGGATATAAAATTCCACAATATGAATGTCATCATGCCTAAGGGTGATGAAGCTTGAGCGAAGACTTATAAAAAAGTCACTCCAAGAATTCTATTGTTCGTCACGATCGGTAAAATGCAATTCCCTCCCTTGTAGCATAGCCAAATGGTGAAGTTGTCGTGCACTAACTTGTTGAAACAACTCACAGGCATTACTAAGGTCGAAATGCTTGGCCATTTTCTCGCCGGAAACCTTGCACATTTGCAGACCTTGTTGTGAACACTTAACACGATAGTAGGTGTCGAAATATGATCCTATCCATCCATATACGTAATAAATAGAAAAGAGTGCTTTGCAGGCGCCCAAATCTTGAGAAGTGGAGACCTCCTTCAATCCATGGTAGATACTTGCAAGGACTGGAACCGCCAAGGAAAACTTCTCTCCATGAGCCATCAAACTCGCGATTTTGAAGACACTAGCACAAATGTAGTCGATCTTCTTGTCGGGGAACACAAATTTGCAAAACCAACATGCGAGGAAAGCCGCCAAATAGGTCTCAACTCTAAGTTACTACTCCATGCCAAGATCAATAAAGGGGGCATTCTCCTCGTCGGTTCGTGGTAGGAAGCTTGCATCAATATTTCCAGAAGGATTATGGTTCAACTTCGCCCTCGTAGTCCTATTCCTTGATGACTTTTGCGGAGGTTTGGCATACCTTCTCGGACCTCGAAACCAAAACTCCACCCAATCACGAATGGAGACCTCGTGGACATCATCCTTCATGAGTTGTAGAACGTCGAGTACAGGTGTAGGCAACTTCTTGGGAGGAAAGGTTTTCCTTGATCATCCACTTGTGTCAATTCCTTAGCTGAGGGGATAGCTTCGTCGTAGAAGGATCCATGCACCGGAAGGCCTCCGATTGCTGGTAAGTCCCACAAAGAGATAGAGAGTTCACCGATAGAGGTAGAAATTGTGTTTGTAGATGGACGCCAAAGCTCGCAAAAGGCACGAAGGACATTCTCATTGTAGTCATACGCAAACAATGAAGTAAAGATGGCGTCAAAGACCTTGATGCTATCCAGAGTCAACTTGTTGCAGGCAAGAACATCTTCTACCCACTCCCAATATTTGGACGTATGGAGAACTTCACCAAAGCCGGAAGGAGGAACACTCCAAGTGGAGAGACGTCCATCGCGATCACGATGAGGAGGACTAGCAGACGCGACCTTCTGATGGGTGGAGGACTTCAAAAGAAGGACCTTCATTGTGGTTGCTTTACCATAAAATATGTCCAATGCATCCTTCGTCTCTATATTCGACCATTCTGCAAGATCAAGGGAGGAGTCAAGCGGCTTTCTAGCGAGCGGGAAAGCACCTATCACCGGAGGATGAACTTTTAAAGCTAGAACTTGGGCGCGCGGATTCTGCTTGTCGCTAATAATATCAAGGTGTGGATATGGTGTATCATGGTCGATGAAACGCATCCTTGCTGATGGAATTCACATTCCTGTGTGCTACTCCGAGAGTCTGCGAAAAAAAGGTGAAGAATCTATGAAAAACAACAAGATAGAATGGGGCAGCATGTCACAATATATTGCCCAAATTCGAGAAAATATATGGGAAGATATCAGCGTAGTCTGATTATGGTTTTTACCTATGTCGTAGCTCCAGAAGTCTAGTTTCCGTTGCCGCAAACCGCTCATGATTTTGGTGTTCCTACACCAAGATATGATTTTTTGGTTAAGACGCGCAAAACTGAAATATCGAACGTGACAGAACTTGAGCCAAGTTTAGGAAGCTCAAATGGGATGGCACGATGTGAATTTGAATCAAATTTTTTGATTTATTCCAGTACGCCGAGCCCAGTTTCTGTAGCCACAAACCACTCTTGATTTTGACATTCCTACACCAAGATATGATTTTTTTGGTTAAGACGCGCAAAGCTAAAATTCCTAGCAGCAGCTGCAAAAAAATACGTTAGGAGAACAAGCGACGAGATTGCGTTGCCAACTATTGAAGAGCACATATTAAAACCAACCAAAAGGTGGTACTGTTTCTTTCATCAAAGAGCGTAGGACTTCTGCTATGGCAACTATACAAAGAGAAAGTGGCCAATTTATAAGAACCAACAATGAAGAAATTAAGGAAATTCTTGGTGTTCAAGCTACTGACATGTGCAAATAAGGAAATATCATATCCGATTTGTACATGAATATGTTTGAAACTAGGAAACCAAAGCTGAAAAGGAAAATTATTGTTAGCCCAAGTGTTTTTACGAGAAATTGGGGGAATGCTTTAAAATTTTCTATATTTGATGCCACCGGACAGTGGGGAGCGCTTTAAATTTTTTTGTGTTTGAGATAGTCAAGTTATTAGTGCTGGCCAATTTGGAGTCTCTCCAATTCATAAGAGGAAATAACGAGTAAGGAAAATATATTATGTAGCAGATAAATTCAGAAGAAAACCAATTCATGTTGTACGATCTTATAGGTGATTTTAGAAGGAAGGGGGCTATTCTATCACGGACAAACTTGTGTTTACGTTATATATGAAGTATCGAAAAATTGCTTGTTTATACCATTTACGATTTCTGGCTCGAATTATTTTGGTTCTATGTTGTAATATGATCTTAGATGAAGAGAAGGGTTTCAGTCTCAGATTGATAAAGTTGTTTGAAAATTGTGATGTCTTCTAAATATAGTTATGTGATAAGTTTCCTGGAAAAAAAATGTAGCAGCTAAATTGGAAGAGCACTATGTTGTGAGAATTTTCTTTAAGTAAATGTTCCAAGCGCATCAAAGGAAAGCATATCTTTTGAACTAGAATTCAAGTAAATAAACCAAAGGTTTCTCATAAATCCAGTGGTTTAAATTTTAATTTGTCCTGGGTTGATGGGTTTGACTTAGTTCAATATGCACCTAAATATTTTTTAATTAAGCTCATACTACATAAGGAAATCTACCAAATTTATCCTCACTTGAAAAGGGAATTAAAGGCACAAGACACAAGTTGCTGTGAGGGGTCGATGGTTCACTTTGAATGAAGTAGAATCTCACTGCAATTTTGCTCAAGTCCGCATGAAAAAATATGAAGAAGAAATTCCAATCCTCATGATCATTCTTCGGAAATTGAACACTTAAACAACTCTTGACGAAGTACCTTGCACAATGATGAAAAGAAATGTTGTTGTCACTAGCACTTCAAGTCTCGTCATTCATTTCGGCAAGTCTATACTCCAACAAGCCTTGAAGTTGGGGGCATTTGTAGACAATTAAATTTTATTAAATTTAAATTCATAAAACTTTTGGATTTTATCTCAAATTAAACATATATTAGTCCAAATAAATATGATGGACTAGTATAATTTGGTTAGTTATTTAAATCTAATTAAATTGATTTAAATAAAGGTCCAATATTCTATTGGGATAGCCCATTCTATCAAATATGTCGGCCCATAAGCCTCAAGCCCAATGGTTAACTAGGGTTTTCTTAGAGACTACTCCACCCCACACCTATATAAATGGGTCAAGAGAGAAGTCTAAGACACAAGCGAGTAAGAAGAAGGAAAGACTAAAGAAGCTCTGAAGAATAGCATCAAGGTCTCCATCCATATCTGCAATCGTCATCTGTGGTCAAATTCCAAAGGCGAACTCAAATCACAGGCGGGCGGCTTCAAATCTTATGTTCGTGATAACCCAACACCAAATCCTGGTTCGTGAAGACCTTCAAATTGTTTGTGACGTACTACAAACCTGAAATTCGTTAAGTCCAATATCAAGCTCTCAATCTCTTGAACCATCATCCGTAAGGAGAAGAATCAGAGGACTACATGTCTTTAGATTTATAGATATTTTAGAGATGGTAACCCCATCACTTTAAATCGAATATAATATTTGTCGCTATATTTCTTGTCTTGATTATTATTTTTCAGGAGCGAAATTGAGTTGTTACAGGGAAGTTAAGCACCCAAATTGGTTGGATAACATAGTAGTAGTTCCTAAAAAGGGAAATAAATTAAGAATATGCGTAGATTACAAAGACTTGAATAAGGCGTGCCCCAAGGGTTCTTTTCCTTTGCCTAATATCGATCGCATGATCGACGCAACAGAAGGGAACGAGATACTAAGCTTTGTAGACGCCTATTCCGAGTATAACCGAATCCAGATAGACCCGGGCAATCAAGAAAAAACTTCATCCATCACTAAATTCGGGACCTACTGTTATAACGTAATGCCGTTCGGACTAAAAAAATGCCGGTGCCACTTATCATCGCCTAGTAAACCGGATGTTCGTAGAACAAATAGGAAAATCAATGGAGGTTTACATTGACAAAATGTTAGTTAAGTCCCTATGAGCAGAGGACCATTTGGAACATTTGCTGGAAACCTTCAACATACTGAAGAAATACAATGTGAAGCTGAACCCAGAGAAATATGCATTCGGAGTCGGGTCAGGGAAATTCCTTAGATTCATGGTGTTCAACCGGGGGATCGAGATCAATCCCGATAAGATCAAGGCCATAGAAGACATAACCGTGGTGGAAAATGTCAAGGTCGTCCAAAGGCTAACCGGGAACATAACCGCCCCGAATCGGTTCATTTCAAGGTCCTCCGATAAGAGCCATCGGTTCTTCTCATTATTAAAGAAGAAGAATAACTTCTCGTGGACTCCGGAGTGCCAACAAGCTTTGGAAGAACTTAAACAGTACCTTTCGAGTCCACCCTTGCTTCATACTCTGAAGGCAGGCAAGTAACTATACCTGTACTTAGCGGTATATGAGATAACAGTAAGTGGAGTCTTAGTCCAGGAGGAAGAAGGTACGAAATTTCCTATATATTATATTAGCAGGACTCTAAGAGAGGCTTAAACAAGGTACCCTCACCTAGAGAAGTTGGCGCTCGCTTTGCTAAGCGCCTCAAGAAAGTGAAATCCATATCTTCAATGACAACCCATATGTGTCGTAACTTCTTACATACTAAGTAACATAATGCACAAACCCGAGCTCTCGGGACGATTGGCCACATGGTCCATAGAAATTAGCGGTTTAGATATCGAATATCAACCTCGAACCGCCATCAATTCTGAATATTTGGCAAACTTGTACCCGAAGTCGAAAGGGAATTGTTATTAGCCTCGGGGACTTCCTCGAGAATCTGGACCCTCTTTACGGTGCCTCAAACACAAAGGGGTCCGAACTCGGCATCGTGTTGAAGCCACATACGGGTAATGTAATTAACTATTAGAACTGTGAAATTGACTAACAATGAGGTCGAGTATGAGGCCATGATTGCAGGTCTCGAATTGGCTAAAAGCCTGGGGGACAAAGTGGTCGAAGCTAAGTGCGATTCCCTCCTTTTGGTAAATGAAGTCAATGGGAAATTCAAAGTGAAAGAAGAATGAATGCGAAGACACTTGGATAAATTACAAGTAACGCTACATCGATTCAAGGAATGGACCCTACAACACGTGCCCTGGGATCCAAATAGCGAACCCGATTCTCTGGCTAACTTGGGGTCATCGATCATTGACGATGAATTAGGCTTAGGAATAGTCGTACATCAATCAGTAGTGGAGGAATTCCATGCCGAAATAAACTCAACAAGATTAACTTGGGACTGGAAAAACAAGCATATAAATTATTTGAGGACCAAGAAGCTGCCCTCGAATCCTAAAGAATCGAGAGCTCTACGCATGAAAGCGGCCAGGTTTAGCCTATCCGAATTCAGAAGAACAATCGATGGGCCACTCGCCATATGCTTGGAGCCGGGAGATACCGAATATGTTTCGAGGGAAGTTCATGAAGGCACCTACGGAAACCATTCGGGAGCATAATCTTTGGTTCGTAAGATTATTAGAGCATGTTATTACTGTATCGACATGGAGAAAGATGCTAAGGACTTTGTATGGAGATGCGACGGCTATCAGAGGCATGCACCAATGATCCATCAAGACATGGAGTTACTATATTCGATCCTTTCGCCTTTGCCGTTCATGAAATGGGAAATGGACATTGTCAGTCCTCTGCCACGGGAACCCGATAAGGCTCAATTTATAGTATCTATGACTTACTATTTCTCTAAGTGGGTCAAAGCTCAAGCATTCGAGAAGGTTCAGGAAAAAGAATTCATCGACTTCATTTGGGACCACATAGTATGCCGGTTCGGTATACCAACCTAGATAGTGTGTGTTAACGGGAACAGTTCATCCGCAACAAGGTAAACAAATTTTTTGAGGACCATAAGACCAAAAGGATCTTGTCAACACCCTATTACCCTAGTGGGAATGGGAATGCAGAGTCTACAAACAAGACCATACTCCAAAACCTTAAGAAAAGGTTGACCGATGCCAAAGGAAAATGGAATGAAGTTTTACCCGAAGTCTTGTGGGCATATCATACGACCTCAAAGTCTAGTACCGAGGCCACCCCGTTTTTGTTGGTCTACAGTGCCGAAGCACTAATACTGGTCAAGGTAGGAGAATCGAGTTCCAGGTTCAAATATGTGACCAAAGAGTCGAATGGTGAGGCCATGAGCACGAGATTGGAACTATTAGATGATAGGTGCGAGGCCGCCCTCGTCCGATTGGCCACCCAGAAACAACGGATCGAAAGGTAATACAAAGGAGAGACAACCTCCGACACTTCAATGTCGGGGACTTGGTGTTAAGAAAAGTAACACTAAACACCGGAAACCTCAACGAAGGAAAGATGGGACCAAATTGGGAAGGACCATATCAAGTCATCGATTATTACCGGTAAGGGTTCATATAAACTCGAAGCACGAAACAATGCACAACTACCAAAAAACTGGAACGTTACCCACTTAAAACGGTACTGCTGCTAATGTACGACCTCACTCACTTTTTTTAATATTACGAATTGGGCTGACACTTGCAGGAAACAACCAAAGGAGAATGTAGTTGTTAGGTCTGAAAGCACGCGTTGCACTCTTTTTACCTTGAACCGGTTTTGTACCAAATGGGTTTTCCGGCAAGGTTTTTAATGAGGTAACAATAAATCGTGCTAACTCAGAGTCAAAGACCGGTTTTAAATCGGAGTCAATGGTCACACAAATAGTATCCGAGCCCTCTCGAAGATCAACCTCGAATACTGGAGGTCCATCACCCTCGAGTCAAGATCTTTAGCAAGGAAGGAAACTTTAATCTTGAACAATCTAGGCTCGGTGGTTAGGATTTATTGTAAGTGCCAAACGGTCAAGTGAACCGTGCTCGCGTAGGCCACCTTAGCCATAATACGAGCTTTTAAACGCTTACAATATTGTACGTTATGCATAGAAATGAAAGAAAGTTTCTACCTTGCTAACAAACATTTTTGCTTCTTAAAAGTATCGAGCCTAAGGGCTATTCCTACCCGGGAACTATTGAGCCTAAGGGCTATTCCTACCCGGGAACTATTGAGCCTAAGGGATATTCCTACCCGGGAACTATTGAGCCTAAGGGCCACCCTTATCCGAGCCCAAAGGGCTACCCCTACTCGGGTACTGCCGCCCGAGACAAGTTCGGGAAACTTGGGTTATCAAAACCCGGAGGCAAAAAACCTATTAGGTAGTGCCAAACCTAAAAGGATACGACCTAAAAACGGTTTGGAGATGTCCGAAGCCCGTAATAAAAATGTAAGGCATTCAACAAAATTCTAAACTTGTTCAAAGGTTAGCCTCAACAAAGATATAGTCTAAAAACATTTAAACAAGCATCTTAGGGAAATATTCGGTCATTCCGAGCTTCCATAAGTTTGAGAAAAAATTGCATCGAGGATAGGTATTGTTCGGACATCAGAAAATTGACTTATTACTACGTTTGATTCTGTGCTAAGACATTAGAAATGTTTGCAACTATAAAAAGATGCTGAAGATAATACACTTGAAAATTTCCAAAAGAGAAATTTTTTATATATTTCGGAATAGTTTTACAAAGGCCAATAAAATGCCTTCAACAAAATATATGTACAAGACACAAAAACAATAAAATTCCTAAGGCATCTCTGCTTGGTCTTCAATGGAACTCGACTCGTCGCCAGAACTGTCGGGGCCTTTGGATTCTTCATATCCCTCGGAGCCCTCTTCACCTTGGGGTTCAACTAGACTCTTGGCCTTGAACTCGAGTATTTTTGCCTCTTCGATCTCGGCAGATAGGTCGAAGCCTCGGGCATGTATTTCTTCGAGGGTATCCCTTCGGGAAAGCTGCCTCACATACTCAGTAGTAGTTTTCAGGCAGGCCTCGATTGCATCAACATCGGTCTTATACTAGGCTACCATCTTGTCAGCATTAGCCGAGGTTGCTTCAACTTGGACCTTGTTATTTCGAGCTTCTTGCCAAGGGCATTCCGTTCAGTGATGAACGAGCCTAGTCGTGCTTGGAGGTTCTCATTTTGCCGAGCCGGTGAATTGGTCTTCTCTTTCGGCACTCGAAGTTGAACTTCCACTGAAGACATCTTGGCCCCGGGGGTCTCCTTCACTGAGGCCAACAGGTCCATCTTGTTTTTCCACCCGTCAACCATCACTTGGATCTCATCCATCTCCTTGCGGAGTTGGTCGATCTGGTTGATCTTTTGCTTGACCTGCAAAGTATTGTTGTTAGCCTCTACGACAGGACCTTCGTTTCTAAATTCGTAAACCTTTACATTTTCTACCAAGTCAGCGTGCTCTTGTCTTAAGGTCGATGCCTCTTTCTTAGCTGCATCTAGCTTGGCCTGGAGGTTCTTGGCGACCCCCTTTTGCACCTTGCTAAGAAGCTTGTACGTGTTCCTTTTTTGGGAAAGCTCCTTGATCTCGAGATCTAGTTGATTGAACTCAACCCGGTACCGAATGAAGCTCTCGTGATGAAGTGCCGAGGCCAACAAAAAGGCAAAGAAAATGTGAGAAACATCAAACACAAATAGTTATAGATAGATGGAAGGGAATGATGCCTTACCCGGTTTTGCGCCTGCTGCGCCTCATTGAAAAAGCATGGCACGTTCACTACATTTATTTTTCTTGGTTCTCCTTGTTCACCAGGCATGGGATATAGTTAGCTACCCCCACAGGAGCGGACAAAACTAGGGCATCCTCTAGGACAGTCAGTATAATCGACCTCTTGTGACCAGGGTCCACACTAGGAGCGAGGAAATGATTGACCAATTTTGGGCTCGAGATCTGCCCGCCGGCTTCTAAGGAAGTGTCTTTCTTCGGAACTTCCAGGTCCCCCAGACCGTAGAAATCTTCCAAAGCGGACGAGTCCATTTCGTCGAAAAATGTGTGAAAGGGATCTTCGACACCCAGCCCCTCTCGTTGGATTTCTCCTTTCTCGCTTGGGCCTCATAGATCATAGAATCAATATAGGAGGACGTCATCGAGATCAATTGAACCAGGCTCTTCCTTTGGAGCGGAACTGACATCTTGGGAAGCTTCACCCCGGGTATCCACGTCGGTCTTTTGAATTTGAAGGGGGTCGACCTCACGAGTCCCCCCCTCGAATACGTCCCAATACCTGGGATAGGTCGTCTCGTGGGTTACAAAAATAGATTCATCCTTTGGCTCATCCCTAAGTCGGAGGAGGGAGTCGGAGTCCACCCGGGAAATGGAGCCCCTCCCGGGCTTGCGGAGCACCTGCTTGTTTGGTTTCTTCATCTCAGAGTCCGAGGAGCCTGAGGGTTTTCTCTTCCTCTTCTTTTTTCCCTCCGTGGCAGCAATGGAGGGTTCAATGGACGGGGGAACATCTTCATCCCCTTCCGAAGGCCTAAGTTTGGTGGTCTTAGGAAAATATGCAATAACAAAGAAGGAAGAGGAGTTAGTATAATAAAAGGTGAAGACATAGTGTTGGCTACTCGAAAAGAGGCCTTACCATGAGAATGAGTCTCCCATAAGCCCTTCGAGAGTCTGCTCCATGTGCGCTCAAACTACGATATTTGAGTACAGATTCCTAGATCCACTCCTTTAATCGGGGGACCGTATTCGAAACCTGGGCGACAATTGCACAACCACAAACATGAATGAGAAGATAGAAATGGAAGAAGAAGATTTTTTGATGTTGAGAGAGGGATTTTCACTTACGAGACACATTCCACTTCTCAAGGAATGGCATGTATTCAGGGGGGATAAAATCCCCGGTCTTCACTCGGACAAAGCGTCCCTGCCAGCCCATGTCTCGGTCTTCGTCGATACTAAAAAAAGGGGCCCTAGCCCAGCGACTAAGCTTGATCAGTCCCTCTCGAAACATTTGGGGACTGTATAATTGAAGAAGGCTGTTGATCGTGAACTGATGAGATTCAGTCTTGTTCACGAAGTAGTGGAGGAGGGTCACGATCCTCTATAACGATGGGTGGATTTTCCCGAGGCACACCTCGTACCTCTTGCAAAAGTCTAGAACGATTGGGTCTATCGGGCCTAGCGCGAAGGGATAAGTTTAAACATTTAAGTACCCCTGCACGTGGGTAGTGACGGCGTCCTCGGGCCTGGGTATTACAACGTTCTTGCCTTCCCAATTGCAATCCTTACGAACTATGGGAAGAACATCTTCAGTCACAGAACATATGTACCTCGAGACTCCTTCACCCTGGTCCTGCTTGTGCGAGGGCTTCTTGACTTTAAAGTCATCTGCAATTGAGTAGTCCCCGGGATTGAACGCCTGCAAGGGAGGCTCATTGGTCGGTTCGTTAGCAGCTAGAAAAAGGGGAAGCCATTTTGAGGGCAACCATCTCAGAGGCAACCGCTTCAGTACCAACGACCGGTTGAGAAGATGAAGAGGCAACTTGTTGAGGAACAATTTTCAATGTTTTAGCCATTGTCATATGATGGAGTGTTTGAAAATTTGAGAAAAGAACGCAAAATATTGGGAAAAGGGGTTTTGAAGATGAAGAACAAAGTATGAAGATTTGAAGAAAATATGGACAAAAATCTTGAGATTGCTATGGAAATTGAAGAACAAGGATGAAGATATGAAGGTTTGAAAAAGGTTCGGTGATGGCTGGAAAGCTCGAAGGTAGTGATTTGGTCGAAAATTAGAAAAAAGGATAAAAAGAGGAAGTTTTTATAGCAAAAATAGTTGACGCTTCGCATTTAGAGGTGACCTTTCGGTGAGCGACACGTCTCCGAATTCATAACGATGCAATTTATGGGATGTTTCGGCTCCCTCATCATAACGTACGAAGGAAAGAACCAGAGTCATCTGTCATTTCCCATAGTTTCGGTAATCCTATTCTCTGAGAAATGAGGGGACTATCTGTATACGGGTAGTACATGGCCCACTGAACACCTCTATTTCCTGGTAAGCCAAATGGAGTAGGAACGCGACCGTAGTGAATCAGAGTCAAAGCGAGGAGCCCCTCGTATCGGGGCTTGGGCAAAAACATCTGCCCTCGGGGGTATCGATGCCATGGTCTCTGGCTTCGGTTCGAGGATCAAGACTTCGGAGAGAATTACCAAACAGCTGCACATGACTAACAAAGGACCATGATTTTCGTGCCCAACTGGATATCACGGCGTGAATTTCAACCCGTATCGGCAGAAAATCAGTGATTAGCAAAACAAACAATTTTTACCTTACTTAGAATTGTACTTAGGGTATAACTCCCCTACTATATAAAGGGGAAAGCTTATTATTCACGCGACACATTGTAACACACATATCAAGAAAATTTATTTCAATTCTCTTTGTTGTTCATAACTCTTATTTTTGTTCTTAAGTTCTTGCATCGAAAAAAAGTCTTGTTCGGACCTCTGGAAAACAATTATTACTACATTTTATTCCATGCTAAGGCATTTGAAATCTTTGCAACTGTAAAAAGGATGCTAAAGGTGATAGACTTGAAAATTGCCAAAAGGAAAAAAACTTTATATATACATTCTAGGTGAAAACGACCTCAACAGAATAAATGTACAAGGTGCAAAAACAAAGACAAAAATTCCTAAGGCACCTACGCTTTATCTTCACCAGAACCTGCCTCGTAACTAGATCCATTGAGGACTTCTTCATCTTCGGGTTCGTCGGAGCCCTCAGAGCCTTCTTCATCCTCGGGATCAGCCAGCTTCTTGGCCTTGACCTCGAGCCTTTTCTCCTCCTCGATCTTGACAGATAAGTCAAAGCCTCGGTCATGGATCTATTCGAGGGTCTCCCTTCGAGATAACCGCTTCATGTACTCTATAGTGGTTTTCAAATGGGCCTTGAATGTCTCGATATTGGCCCTTTTCTGGGCCACCATCTCTTCAGCATCGACGGAGGTTGTGTGCATCTGAGCCTTTACAACTTCACATTCTCTACCAAGGGATTCCCGCTCGCAAGGGCCGAGTCCAGTTGAGCTCGGAGTTCCATTGGGCTCACTTATGGGCCTTCTGTTTTATCAATCAAAGTTGTGCTTCTACTGATGTCAGCTGTGCCTGGGTGGTCTCCTTCTTCGAAGCCAGTCAATCTATTTAGCCCTTCCAAGCATCGGCCATGGCTTAGACCTCGTTCATTTCAGCTCGGAGTTGGTCGATCTGGTCAATCTTCTGCTGAACTAGCGAGGTTTGGTCATTGGTTGCCATTGCTAAATCCTCATTGCTAACTTCAAATACCTTTACTTTTTTGACCAAGTCGACATGCTCCTTCTAAGATGCATCTATCTCGTCTTGGAGATTCTTGATAGCCCCTTCGTTTTGCTCGCTGAGAAGCTTATACGTGTCTCTTTTCTCAGCAAGCTCCTTGATCTCTGCCTCGAGCTGGTTAACCTCGGCCCATTACTGAAGAAAGCTTTCATGATAGAGCACCGAGGCCTGCAAAAGGGCAAAAGAAAGAAGACGTGATAAATATCAAGGATTAAGTCAAAGGTCCAAATATCGTAATGATACCTTACTCGATTTAATGCCTGATGTGCCTCGTTGAACGGGAACAGTGCATCCACCTCATTCATTTTCGCCTGGTCTTCTTCGATCACCAGGCATCGAAGGTGGCTCACTACTTTTAGGGGAGCAGAAAGAACCCGAGCTTCCTCCGAGATAGTGATGACTATCAACCTCTTAAGCCTAGATCTATGATCGGGGCAGGGAATTTGCTTACTAACTTCGGGCTCGAATTAAGCCCGCCACCTTCTGATGACGACCCCTTTCTCGGCTTCTCCAGGTCGCCCAACCCGAAAATATATTCCAAAATGGACGAGTCCACACTGTCAAAAAAGGAACAAAGGGGATCGTCCGCTCTATGAGTTCCTTCGTTAGACCTCTCATTTATCGCTCGGGCCTCCTCGAGCATGGACTCGGTATAAGATGGAGACTCTAAAATCTCTATTACACAGGGTGCCTCCTTCGTGGCGTGGCCGACATTAGGGGAAGTCTCTACCCCGATCTCCTCATCGACCCCCCGGGCCTGAGCAGATTTACCTCATGGATCTCCTCTTTAACGGCTTCTCACTCCTCGGGGAATGTTGGCCCGTGGGCCATGAAAAAGTCATCTACTTCGGGCTCATCCCTGAGCCAATAAAGAGAATCCGAGTTGGGCGCTCGAGAGCTAGAACTTTCCTTAGGCTTATGGGCCAACCTCTTCCTTGGCTTCTTCCTCTCTGAGCTCGGGGAGCCCAGAGATTTTCCTTTATTCTTTTCTCCTACTGCAGCCCCGAGCTTCCCCAAAGCGGAAGGTTCAACAGACGGATCCTCGTCCCCTACTAAAGGCCTAAGCTCAATGGTCTTAGGCAAACTTGCAAAAGAGGAAAAATTAAGAAATTATGGAAAATATGATCCGAATGAGAGAGCTAGATGGTACCTATTCGAGGAAGGGACTTACCGTGAGAACGGGCCTCCCAACGGCACCTCGAGAGTTTTCACCATGAGCGCTCGGAATAAAGAATCTGTGAAAAAATACCCGATGATCCACTCCTTGAGCCGATAGATCGCATTTGGGACTCGAGCGACGACTGCACCACCACAAATACCAGTTATAAAAGAGGAGATGAAGGTATAATGGCGTTCAAGGGGAAACTATACTTACAAGATGCGTATCACTTATCGTGGAATGAAATGAGTTTGAGGGGAACCATGTCTTCGATCTTCACCCGAACTAAACGTCCCTACCATCCTCGGTCACGGTCCTCATCGATGCTCAAGAATAAGGCTTTGCTAGCCTGATGTGTGAGCTTTATTAGTCACCCTTGGAAGATTCAGAGACTGTATAGGCAGAGAAGGTGATCGATGGTGAACCGATGGGACTTGCTCTTGTTCACGAAATAAAAAAGTAGGATCACAATCCTTCATAGTGACAGGTGGATTTGACCGAGGCATACTTCGTACCTCTTGCAAAAATCCAAGATAACTGGGTCAACGTGAAGGGATAAGTGTAAACACTTAGATAACCCTCCACGTGGGTAGTGATGGTGTCTGAAGGCCCGGGGACTAATATGTCCTTACCCGCCCAGTTGCAGTTCTCTCGGACCGCGGGGAGGACGTCTTCAGAAATGGAGCATATATATATCTCGATACACCCTCACACCAGCCCTTCACCGATGAGAGCTTCTCAACCTTAAAGTCATCAGCAATTGAACAACCCTTGGGAACGAACATTTTCAAGGGAGGCTCGGCGCTGGTTCATCGGCACCCGCATCAGGAGTGGACTTCTCGAGGATGACCACATCGGAAGTACTCTCTTGTGAAGAAGAAGAAGCCACTTTTTGGGGAACAAATTTGGAAGTTTTAGCCATTGTTATCTAGAAAAATCTTGAAAAATGAAGAGATGTTTAAAGATGAAAGGTTAAGTGCGCTGATTTGGGTAGAAAATAAGTTAAAACTTGCAACTTACTTAGAACTTTTGAAGAACGGAGGTGAAAATATTAGCGTGTGAAGAAGGGTAGTGATATCCTGAAAACTCAAAGGTAGAAGCTTGGCCAAAAGGTAAAAAATGAACGAAGTAGGAAAGTATTTATAGAGGTTTTGCGCTGTTTCGCATTCAGGGAAGACTTGATGATGGCTGACGCGTGTTTGAAGTCATAATGACATGACTGACGGGACATTTCGGATTCTTTGTTGTTTCTGTCACGACGTATTGAAGAAGGAATCGAAGTGCAAATGTCGTTTCTCGTCATTTCTGTAAACTTATTCTCCGAGAAACGATGTGACTATCTGTATACGAGTGAAACCGAGCCCTTTGGACGCCTCGATTCCCGATGAAGAAAACAGAGCAGAGATGTGACTGTAAGGAACCGGAGTCGGGGTCCGAGCAATACACCTACCCTCGGAAAAATCGGAGTCACGTCCTCCAGGTCCGATTCGAACCCCAAAACTTCGAAGAGAATTACCAGATAACCGAGCACGACAAATAAAGGGCCGTGATATCCGTGCCCAACCGGATATTGCGGCGTGAATCTCGGCACGTATCGACAGAAAATCAGTGATTAGTAATTTAATTAAAGTTGTTACTGAGTCCGGGATCACTCCTCTTAATTGGTTTGACAATTTACTACGTCCTTTATTTGTTTAATCTAATACAACTTATCTTTTGTATTGAATTAATCCGCGTATCTTTAAAGTCACATATAAATTTAATTGTCATCCGTTTTTAGGATAAACAACTATATTAGTAGTAGAATGGTGATCTCGCTCTACTTTACTTTACTATGCAACTTCTTCCACAGATAATTGTTATAGCTTAGAAAACCATTCTAAACAAACTATATATATTTTGAAAGATGTAGATGCCTTGTGTTTACTCTCCTCAATAATAAATAAATCAGTACTACAAATGCTGATAGAATATTCACTCTTTCAATTAGTACTATCGATACCAAATCATACCAAGTTTTTCTATTCAAACAAACAATTGTCAGCAAAAAATTTATAAATTTCGATTATGCCTCAAATAGGACTCCCAAAGTCTGACGATTTGTAAACCTGAACCGTGTATGTATATATTGTAGGAAAATAACACAGAAAATAACAATAATACTCTAATAATATTATTAGAATTAAATACACGGAAGGCTTAAGTCGCGTTTGGCAATAGTTCTAAGAAACTATTTCACCAGTGTGAAATGTCTCCCCTGAATTAAATAAGCCTACCTCTATTTATGAGGATACATGAATCAACAAAATAATAAATTAGACCCAGCTAAAAAGAAAAAGGAATAAGAGCAACTAAAATGAAAAATAAAAGAAAAATAAAAGAAAGAAAGAATAGAGGCTTCGAAGATAGGAAGTAGAAATAGGAAGTATTTCTGATGCTACATCATCAGGAAATGAGTACCTTTTTATAGGCTTATAAATAGTTTTAAATATAGACAAATTTCCATACACTTGCCCTTAATTCCTTTTGCAAATTGACGTTCCAATATTCCTTTACATGCATAGTGACACTTGGTTTAAAGCATGACACTTGGGACTGATGTATTTTGAATATATCACAACAGTCCACGTATTTTCAAAATAATAAAAAGGATAGTATAATAAGACTTGTGTATGGTCTAAATGCAATGGGTTTAGTATCTTTTGGACTATGAACCAAACATTGACCGATAAAATTTAGTTTACAAAATTACTGGTGAAATATAAAATTTTTATGAACCAATAATTCTTATCGTAAGTCAAAGATTTTATTTATTACTTTTTCGACCCTCACACTTTGCTGTTCAACGTGGTTTTGCGACACTAGGCCATGCGCGTGCCTGGTAATTCATGATAGCTCTAGAGACTAGGCCAATAGCTCATTAGAGTGGCCCTAATCCACTCTCATATAGGTGAATTCATCAAGTGTATACTGCTTTTAAATACACCGTCCATAAGGAATATGAATTGGTTATAACTCATCCTCTCAATTAGTAGCAGTCAAGCACTCTTTTTAGTGTTTTCGTGCCAATATCGACTTGTTATTATCCATATAAATCTATTTCACAGTATCTCCAATGACATAGGTTGGGTTACCATCTCTATTGACAATATATCGTCCTTAACCCCATCTCTCTTGAGGTTTGAATAGTTAATTTTCTTCCCACATATTTAGTTAGAGGATCGGCCAAATTTATCTCTAACTTCACATAGTCAATGAAAATTATTCCATCTTTTAACAACTGTTTTATGGCATCATGTCTCATTCTTTGCAATAGGTATTGTCGCTTGACAATTACGATACATAGACACATGAGGCAATACGTCTGAACGACCCAAAATGCCTACTTAGGCGTCATGATGGCAGACTAGGTGAGCCGATTACTTACAACAATTAAGCCAATTGAACCATGATATTTTAAATCAGAAATTTATATAAATACCAAAATAAATGTGAAATAATCCTATGCAGCAATAGTCACTACAACCTCCCAAGACTAGGTAATACAGAGTCACGAACTCTAGCCGAATACATGGAAAGATGTCAAAACTTAAAACACAATACTATTTGTCTATCTAGCTAACAATACAATAAAAGGAAAGTACTCCAAGGGACTGCAACGACCAAACATCTCAACCTTGAATCCTCGTTACCGATAAGCTAACTTTGCCTGAGCCTGATATCACCAATACTTGGATCTGTACAAAAATTATGCAGCAGTGTAGTATGAGTACACCACGATCGGTACCCAATAAGTATAAAAACTAACCTTGGTGGAGTGGTGACGAGGTACAAGTCAAGATACCTACTAGTCAAAATAACCTGTGTAGTATAAAAGTATAGAGATAATAATGAAAGCAGAAATCAGTAAATGGCAATAAGAATCAACATATGATATAAATAGCAAAATAATAAGAACACCGTTAAAGTACTAGCGAGAACATATAAGGGAACAAATGAAAATAATCTAATCAAGCCGTTCTAACACAAGTCTCACAATGAATTACTTCGAGATACCTCATCTCATAATCACAAGTCACGAGTCTCAAACTATTTACCTTAAAAATGGTAACTACAATTAAATTTGATTTTGTGGTTCTAAAAATATGTGATCTATTTTAATTCTAGTTTTTAAGCAATATATGATAAGTGTGAGTTGAGGAAATGAGACAAGAGTCAAAAAGAGCAAAGATTTGCAAAACAAACTGCCCTGGATCGGGGTCTCGAGTTAGCCAAGATAGGTCCTCGAGGTCGAGGCTCGGTGACAATGGTGAATGACCGATGAAGGTCTAACAGTTCTAAGGGCCTCGAAGAAGGATACTTATGATCAATGAGGGTTAATAAATGAAGAACGATCAATGAAATACAATAAATGTAAGTAATAAATCAGTAAAGAGGCAATAGAGGATGTTTGAGTTAGAGAGCAGAGAATGTTCTTGTTCTTGTATTGAATACCATGTGTGAAAAAAATGACAATGGTCCCCTTTGTATAGGAGGGGGAATCCCAACATAGTGCATAAACATTTATTACAAAAGAGAAGAGCTGGTACAACTATTCAATGGTCCGGTACGGACTTGTACTATTTTGCAGGTGCTTGTCAGCTTTAGTCATACGTTCTTGGGAATCTCGTGCCTCTCCGTGATGGGCTCCAAACTTCTCCTTATCTCGAGGTGCGTCAAACCTTTGGTACTTCCCTTTGAGAAATTTGTCTCGGAGTTTCTCTTTGGGTCTTGCCCCGATGTCATAGAAACCTCAAGATCGGTCATTCCCGGTTTTGACCGTATACAGATAGTCCTCGCGTTTCTTGGCATGAAAAGACAAGAAAATATTTGAATTCATTATCCTTTAATCCATTATTGCGTCAGTTATGCCATATCAAACGATTGATGTGATGGAGGGGGGCCTAAAAGGTCGTGTCCATACAGCCCCGAGAAGCCTTTGAATTGATTGTGGCAATTACTGTCTTTTGGCCTCCTCTAACGTACATGATGGGTCTTTATAAATACTCCTTCCTTCGCCTTTTTTTTCACTGCATCTCGAAACTCTCAAAAGGCTTCTTCCTATTTCTTTCTTGTGTCCTTTTTCTGACTATATTTCTTTCTCTCTGTCAAAATCTTTTTTCTAAAAAGGGAATGGAGAAGACTTCCACCAATGTCTCCCAAGGCGATAAGCCTTCCTCTTCTTCGCACTCGACTAAGGGGAAGGCGATAG
Organism: Nicotiana undulata; assembly: GCA_005239495.1. NCBI lineage: Eukaryota > Viridiplantae > Streptophyta > Magnoliopsida > Solanales > Solanaceae > Nicotiana > Nicotiana undulata. Next base: position 6,514 of record ML256181.1, on the reverse strand, counting down.
AGCCTCCTCGTCTTGAGGAATGCATCCTTGGAGCATGCAAAAATAACCTCTGATTTCAAGTTCGACAAACCTTCCTCGAGGCTAGGATGGTGCGAACCCATGTCCCGATATATCAACTTAATATCAGACATCGAGAAGGTGAAAGCGGAGTGCCACTGGGGGAATTCAGTGATTGTGAAGATCCTCTCTCGAGAAGAGGACTTACCCACATACGAGGCCGGCTTCCTCAGTGTGTATACCTATCCTTTTACCCTTGGCCCGGTGGAACCATCGTTACCCCCAATAGACCCTGTGATCCTCGACTTCTACGAGCGATATCAAGTGACTCTTTGTCAAATACATCCGTCGTTCTGGCTCATTATTTACATGACCCGATATTTCACGAACATGATCAAGGGCATGCCTTTTACCCTTGACCACTTAGTCAAAATGTATAGCCCTCGACTCTTTCATGGTGTCCTGATTAAACTCCAACGCCGGGCCTCGAGTGTGTTCTTTGCCTGCACTGACGAGGTTAGGGAGAAAGAATGGGTGAGCCATTTTGTCCGAGTTAGGACCTCAGACCTGATTCCAGCAGGAAGGATGCCGTTCCCTGAAAGTGGAACATGAAACGTAAGTGCATACGTTAGTTAAGCATTTTTATTTTCCTTTGTATTAATTTCTCCAAGAACTAACTCCTGCCGCTGATGCAGCTGTTGCGGTGTACCCTGGTGCAGTTAAGGATCTCTCGGGCTGGGTTAACCAACTAGATTTGATTTTTTCGTATCTCGAGCGCGTGTGGCGCGATTTGTCAGGAGCTCGATTCAACGACCTTAACTCCCGAAGTTTCTGAGGGTCCTCGAACTGGAGGTGAGGAAAGAATTGATCCCTCGATAGTGCCAGTGGGTGGAGAAAGCCTGTCCATCCCACATCTTACTGAGCCGATGGCTATCAAGCCGGAGGCATTTAAATTGGAGCTTGATGTTGCTGCTGTCCCGCCCGAGGCTGTACAAGATGTATCGAGTAATATCCCTGAGCCGACTGCTGGCCAGGATGTTTTCCGATCTGGAATGCGCTCGGTTAGTGGGTCGGAGGAGCCTAGTTCAGAGGTTCCTCAGAGGCAAGAGAAGGCCCCGATCGATCCATCCGGGGTCATTGAAGTGAGCGACTCTCTCCGGGACCGGTTTTACCTTCGAGGCAGTTACAGGATGCTCGAAATATAGAATTTCCCGATGCAGAGGCGACTTCTGAGGACAAAGATGTGTTTGAAGATATGTTTGCTATATCCGAGGAAAACCCTGAGCTTAACACCTCATTCATTTTCAGTGAGCTCGATAGGCTCTGCGAACAGGTAATCTTTCATAAATTCTACTTAGTGCCCCGATCTTCATCTTTCTTACTTTGTTTATTTCATGCTTTGAGGCCAAGTTTCAAGCCGAGTTAACTCACTACGAAGGTGAGTGCAGGAGGCTTACCTCGGGAGATAACGAGCTTAGATCTCGTTTTGCCAAGAAGGAGGAGGAACTCTGTGGCCTTCGGGCTTGCTTGGAGGTGGCGTCCCGAGAGAGGACTTGCCTTGTTGAGCAGGTGGCATAATCTCTATTTGTTTTTGTCTTCATATCTACCCGAGTTTTAGTGTTCTGACACCTTCGGGTTGATTTTTGCAGTTTGAGGGGCAAGATGCTCTGGTGAAGGAAGAGCTCCGAGCCAAAGACGCCGAAATTCTCGAACTCAATTGGCACGTGAGTGAGATAACCACCGAGATAGGTACTCTCCCGGGGAAGGTGGCTTTGGTCGAACATCAATTTCATGACGCAAGGGCGGAAAGTAATAAATACGAAGACCTTCTTGCTGAGTCGGCCGCTGCACTATCTGCGGCTAGAGCTAAAGCCGAAGTGCTCGTGTCCTCGTACAAAGAGGATGTTGTTGACGTAAATGTTCAGGCTAAGAAGGTTTCCAAGGAGGTCGAATCGCGATTGACCCGAGCTGTTGAGCATGCCCGGTTAAAATCTCGAAGGTAGGCTCTCAAGGATATACATGCAGGGGGCATCGATCTGGCTGCCGAGATCTAGGGGGTGAAGACCCTAGAAGAGGAGGCTGATGCCTTGCTCACTTCTGAAGGTGAATCGAGCAGTGGATCGGAAGATGATGGAGATGAAGGCGAAGTCCCCGAGGGGGAAAAGGCCGTTGAATACCCCGAGGACGGGCTGGAGCTGCTGAAGGCATAACCCCCGAGGGAGCCGTTGAAGGCACATCCCCGGTGATAGATTAGGGTTATATTTGTTTTCTCCTTTGTAAGAGCTTTAGACACAAGTCCTGTAAATACGCTCTTTTGACCTTTCAATATAAATAAGAAGCCTTTCATCTTTCATCATTCCTCGTTTTGCCTTTGCTTTTGTAATAGATTGCAATGCTCGTTTGTCATTGGCCCGAGATCCGAACTTCAGAACATACCCTCAGGTTTCTGTTTTTGACAAGAAATTTTGCAACGGCTGAAAATTGACCATGAGGTTTAGCCCCCGAATCAAGTTTTGACTTGAGTTCCTCGACCCTTGAAAATTTTCTGTGTTGGCTCTTGGGATCTTATGCGTCGGCCTTTAGGTGTTTTTAGTTAACTGTTTAGGGCTTAGTCTTCGAGTCGGATTTCGACTCGAGCTCATCCTCCCTTAGGTTTTTGAATTAGCCCTGAGGCATTTTAAGCTGGCACTTAGGCTCTTACGCGTTAGGTCGGTATGACCTCTAATCGGCCTGTAGGCTTTTTGATGTTGGCCCGGAGGCTTTTTATGCATTTTCCCTTAGGCATTTTAGTTAACCATTTCGAGCTCAGTCTTTGAGTCGGGTTTCGACTCGAGCTCATCGACCCTAAGGTTTTTGAATTGGCCCTGAGGCTCTTTATGTTGGCGCCTAGGCTCTTACGCGTTGAGTCGATACGACCTTTAATATGGCTATAGTTTCCCTCGCTAAAGACTTTTTTTGAAGTTTTTGTGTTCGTCCGACTCTTCGATGGTTCGATAAGAACCTCGATTACGAGCCGTTATGTGACGATAAATGAGCACCTTGGAAGGTTCTTCCCTATGGCTGAATTGACTCGAAGCCTTTCATTGTTTGGAGCTGACATGAAAATAATCAAATCTCTTTTACTTATGCCGTGGGTAGCCTAATTTAACCGGTTCTTTTTGAAGTATTTTCTAAGTATTTTTGATTGTGCGGCGACGGTCGGGCATCCCCAAGTCGCGTTAGTTTGGCCGGAGCCTATCGATCGGAGTCGTTGTGTTTGGCCGTAGCCTACCGACCGGAGTCGTTGTGTTTGGCCGTAGCCTACCGACCGGAGTCGTTGTGTTTGGCCGTAGACTACCGACCGGAGTCGTTGTGTTTGGCCATAGCCTTTTTGTCCCCCAGCGGGATAATCTCGACGTCTATATCGAGGGTATGCCTTTTGAGGGGTCTTACAAGTTCAAATATATAGCCTTGATTTTAATATCGGGATTATGCCTTTTTTAAGGTCTTTGAAATTTGACATGCCTTACTTGAGGTCTTACAGGTTTGATGATTATGCCTTTTTTAAGGTCTTTGAAATTTGACATGCCTTACTTGAGGTCTTACAGGTTTGATGATTATGCCTTTTTTAAGGTCTTTCATTTTTGATCATGCCCGTAGGACTTACATATTTGGTCATGCCTGTAGGACTTACAGATTTAGTCATGCCTGTAGGACTTACAGATTTGGTCATGCCCGCAGGACTTACAGATTTAGTCATGCCCGTAGGACTTACAGATTTGGTGCTGCCACACAGAGGGCTTTCGGGCTCGAGGTTGCCCGCTTGGGGTCTTATGGCCTCAAACTTTGATAGCTCAACGAGGAGACAGTCAACGACAGTCCCCGAGTGTCCGAGAATTTCGAGCTCTGGAGCCATTTCTTGTGATAAAAAATTCTTTGGCATTTGTCGCATTTCCGGACGAATTCCTTGGCGTCCTTTTCCATGCTGTCACAGGAGTAACCTGCTCTGATCACCTTTCGGACTAGAGAATTAGCGCCAGAGTTATTTCCGCAGGTACCCTCATGGATTTCTCGGAGCACATAATCTGTGTCACCCGGTCCCAGGCATACCGGCAGGGGTCCGTCGAAGGTCCTTCTATATAGAGTTCCATTTTCGTCGAGTGAGAATCGAGCTGCTTTGGTTTGCAGGACCCTCGACCTTTTTGGGTTCGCAGGTAACTTCCCACTTCCCAGATAGTCGATGTAATTATTTCTCAAATCCCAGAACTGGTGTCACATACTCACGGACTATCCAAGAGATTACTACAAACAAAAGGTCTGAAATAAATACATAAGACTGTCTTTGAAATACAAAGTAAGACAGAGCTGAAAGTGGAAAGTAGAAGGTGACGTCAAGGCCCACGAACGTCTGCGGGTCTACCTCGAGTCTCCTGTGTGACTGAATGAGATGCTCCGATCGTCAGTGATCTCCGGGTCTGGCTGCGTAGTCTGCACAACATAAAGAAGTGCAGGTGTAGCATCAGTACAACCGACCCCATGTACTGAGTAAGTGTCGAGCCTAACCTCGGCGAAGTAGTGACGAGGCTAGGACCAACACTACATATGTACCTGTGCAATTTTATATAATAGCAGGAAAAATGGCAACAGAAATAAGCAAGTAAGACAGATACGGGGAGAAAATGCTGGGGAGATAGGGTAACAGTATGCTAAAACAGCAGTATAAGGTAATAAATGAAACGTAAAGGCAAGGCATAAGTATAGCTTCTCAAACATATAATGAACAGGAAAGGCACGACATGTCCCCTCGTGCATAACCTCACAGTCACTCGGCACGAAATGTCCCCTCGTGCATATATAAAAACACTCGGCACGGAATGTCCCCTCGTGCATATATAATAACACTCAGCACGGAATGTCTCCTCGTGCATATATAATAACACTCACCGCACGGAATGTCCCCTCGTGCATATATAATAACACTCGGCACGGAATGTCCCCTCGTGCATAACCTCACAATCACTCGACACGGAATGTCCCCTCGTGCATATATAATAACATTCAGTCAACACGGCATGTCCCCTTGTGCGACGAATAATAAAAACACAAGGCAACAATAATGTGAAAGTCAACAATACGAAGTCTCGAGTGCATGGAAATATTCAAATACAATTCTCTTCTCC